>CAUZXP010000437.1:24484-31080 GCA_963584105.1 Alviniconcha strummeri | reverse complement strand
AGAGAGTCTCTCTCTCTCTCTTCCTCTCCGGCTGTCTCTCCGTCCGTCTCTCCGTCTGTCTGTCTATCTGTCTGCCAGTCTGTCTGTCTCTCTGCCTGTGACCAAATAGAAAGCTCAGGACGTGCGACTCCGGCACTCCCTTTCAGCCTATGTCCACCGAGCTGCGATATGGGCGGTCAGCATCCAGCAGACCCGGCCTTTTACCTTTGTCCACAATGCGTGACGAGCCATAAGAACGTCCCTATGAACAAACGCTCTACTGTTTGGCTGAAACATACATATAGTTCCCATCAAACGATTCTTTTTTTTTTGTTCTCTGCCTGAAGCTCTCAAGTCCGATCACAGGTTTATTGTCTTTCACCCCAGGAATTATTCTTGATACTTTTATCGCCCTGATGAAACCGTCATGGTTGACTGGGTGTTAGAAACCATGTCCATAGTTGATATTTCATTTTGTCTTTTAGTTGTTGTTCTTGTTCCACTTACAAAGAATTATTTCGCAGACAGTACGCACATCCCCATCGCACACTAACACTGTTATCTATTCCATTTGTATTTATCTACTTGCGTTAATCTCTCTCTCTCTCTCTCTCTCTCTCTCTCTCTCTCTCTCTCTCTCTCTCTCTCTCTCTCTCTCTCTCTCCTCTCTCTCTCCCCCCCCCTCTCTCTCGCCACCCCCCCCCCCCACACACACACAAATACTTGCAGGCAACTCTCTCGATACGCTACCATTATACATTATTCAGTTCGTTCAGTTCAGTTCAATATGGTATTTATGCGCTCGGAAAAGTCAATAATTATGCGCTCCACCCCGTCTCTCAGAGGTTTACCCAACGTTGCCTTTGAAGCGGTTCAAAACTTTACACACTGTTGTCATAGAGTATTGGGAAACACGAGGACTGATTCTTGACACTTGATGCTGTAAGATCAGTCAACCACTGTGATCATTCTCGGGCGAAACACATACAATTAAGTAATCCAGTCTCACATCATCACATTCACAGTTTTAAAGAAAACGATTTCTTAACAGGACAGTACAAATCAACCTGCACATTTTCTGCACATATTCCTTCGACTCTTCAACAGCTATGTTGCACTGACTGTAAAAATAATGAAAATATATTCAATGATACATAAGAATATAACAATAATAAAGAAATATTTGTAGAGCACTAACTTCTAACATAAATATAGAGCTTGGCGCGCTGTACATAAATGAAATTTAAACACTCACGTCGAAACATCACAAGTGGAAAATGACAATAACAATGATTACAAGCAATTTAAAACACAAGAAGACAAACAGCAACACACACACACACACACACACACACACACACACACACACACACACACACACACACACACACACACACACGAACACACACACGCACACACGCACACGCACACGCACACACACACACACACACACACACACACACACACACACACACACACACACACACACACACACACACACACACACATGTACCAGTGACGGCAAGCAGCTAATTTACGAACAAATTGGATGGGACAGAAATTTTGCTAGCGTTAGTAGGTTTTAAACAGATGAGTATTCAGGTTTGGATGTCTAAGAAACAGGTTTCCAGAGAAGATATTGAAGACTAAATATTCTGTGCAGGGACGGAGTCTTGAAATGAGTGTTGTCTGCAAAAGCACTCACTGAAACGAATCAAGTCAGAAAGATATTTTGTGTAAAGGCGGAAGAGGACAAAGACTCTTATAATATGTTCAAACACATAAAAGGTTCCAAAGAACGCTTATTTATTAGGACAAAAACACAATCTGCAAATTGTCGGGGTAATGCCGTTTGTCAAGCTTCGAAACGACACTTAAACAGCAGTTAAACGGTGTAAAACGATGAAAACTGCGATGAGAAGCGAAATAACTTATCTTTTTTTTTGGTTGAACTATGTTGTTTTCCTGCCCAGTGCTTGGAAAAGTGTTGGCATGACAATGACGTACAATAGCTTTATGTGTCTGGATCTTGTTTTAGAACGCCAGCAGTCATTCTTGTTTCCGATTCTTATAATATGTAAATATAGATGGTTTCACATGGACGTTTTTATGTCTTGGCTACCGGACGATGGTGTAGCCTATTAGTAGTGTTGTTGTTTTGAATTATCCTATTAAGAACGTATTTCATTTTGATCAGTTTTTCGCAGCGCTGCCATCAGCTAGCTGTGATAAAGGTTTTCAAGAAATCGCACGTCAACAGCGATTTAAAGTCCCCTTGTTAACCCTAGCACGGAAAGCACCAATAAGGGGACCGTGACAATAATAGAAGAGCGAAGATTATCCTCCTAAGTTTTTCGATTTGTTCTTTTGTCATGTGTGAAATATCCAGGAGAAAGCTCAAATCTTTCAAAATTATGCATAAATAGAATAAACTATTCTGTAAGGGCGATGTTTACTACATGTTATGAAATATACTTCACGCAGCTGAAATAAAATTATGACATGGGAAATTAAAATAGTTACTGCTTATTCGAAAACAAAGATTCAGTGTGCTGTTAGCAATCAAAGCCTTTTCTTTTGCCTCAAACACTTGCAATTTGGGGCTAAATCGTTTTCAAATATATTGCATTTTGGCCCTCCTTACCACCTTCTTTGTTTTCTATTCATTATTTTCAATATATATATAATCTCTCTCTGTCTCTGTCTCTCTGTGTCTGTGTCTCTGTCTCAGAAAGTTGGTATGGTCTCTTTTTGGTATATATATATACATGTCTGTCCTGTCTAGGCTATCCAACTCCGGTTTATTTTACATGTCTGTCCTGTCTAGGCTATCCAACTCCGGTTTATTTTTCTGTTTATTTTTATACAGCGCGTTCTGTAAAACAAGTTTTAAAAAAACAAAAAACTCTAAACACTCAAAAGGTTAAATACAAAAAGAAGAGTATTTAAGCAGACAGCACAAAGCATGAACAATTTTTTTTTCAAGGTAAACCCCCTTTCCAAGTAACGAACGGACAGCTCCCACAGTAACGTGAGAGAAGTGCGATTCGATCCGCTCATAATCGGTTCAATACACACACACTTACCTGCATTTCCTGGCGAGAAATTCACCACGATCAGGAAAATTAAAGTGAATCCTCGACCCGCCATGATGTCACTTCATTCCAGCCAAACCAACAGAGACATTAAAAACAGTTAGTTGAGACTGACGTGATTTTGTTCCCTCTGCAGGAAACAATCGTTTCGTTTTCTTCTGAAACGACCTAAACCCAGAGCACTGGCGAGGCGCCACTGAGACAGCGTGTGAATGGCGTATACGTAGGCTATGCGTTAGTCGTCGTGACAGCCAGAAGCGTTAGCTGCTAGGCCCGTCTAACTGTCCCGTCCTGGGATTCCAGGCGAGTTCAAGAGACCCTGTCTTGACCCTCTCTCTCCCCCTTCCGTCTCTCTCGTCACAGACACCGCGGGGCGGAAACTGTCTTCGTCAAAGGTTTGTATATGCTCGTCTCTGTGCACGTTGTTTGAAGAGATTGGAACGATTTTATTTTCAACTTTTTTTTGGTACCAAATTCACAAAAATATGAAAAACGATTAGTAACCTCACAAGAAATACTTGATTAGGGTCGTATGACCGACTAAAACATATATATATATATGAAATATTGTAATACGTGTGGCAAGAGAGAGAGAGAGAGAGAGAGAGAGAGAGAGAGAGAGAGAGAGAGAGAGAGAGAGAGAGAGAGAGAGAGAGAGAGAGAGAGAGAGAGAGAGAGGAGAGAGAGAGAGAGAAGAGAGAGAGAGAGAGAGAGAGAGAGAACACCGGTGCCGTGTCAGTCTCTCAACACGTTGTTGTTTTTCCCCTCGTTTGTATCTTCTTCCTCCGGCTTTTTCTCCCTTCCGTTTTCATCCAAGACCTGCCAAAAATCTGCAAATGATTGTTTTCAAGGAATTACTTGATTTGTGTTCTACACCACTCCTGCTTGGAAGAATGTTCACACCGCTTAACTGTTGTGTTAAGTGTTGTTTTGTAGCTTGATAAAGGGGATTATCTGGAAAGTTTGCGTGTTGTGTTTGTCCTAATAAATAACGTTATTTTTTACAGTTTATGTGTTTGGATACTGTAGTTTATAGCTCAGTTCAAATAAGGTTGTCAGACTGACCCAGAAAAACCCAAGCTGGCTTTAGATATGTTTGTTTATTTGTTAACCGTGTCATTTGTACCATTTCAAATGCTTTTCGGTATACTTTTGTGAGTAGTGAAATTGGAAAAGACACGCTTGTTGAAAAATAGACCAATGGTGCAATTAGTATATATGAGAAAACTGTATAAGCTTGCATGTTGCTACATTTATAGCTCAGTGCGTATTTTCTTTCAGTACAGTTACATGCCTGACATGACACGAGCCGAAAATACAGGTAATCAGGATTGATCAAATCGAGAAAATTTTATGTGGGTGTATTAAGCCTAACTATATCTCCCTAGTGTGTTGATCTGGGATGGCTTAGGCTGTTTTCTCTGGTTACTATTGCATTGTCTTTGAGGTATGTGAACTAGTATTCCTGGTTGACTATCTCCTTGGGATATAGCTATTTAATTGTCTTTCTGGTTGCGACTGTCCTTTGGAGGCTTTTGCTGTGCATATGCATCTTTCTTTTTGTTTGTCTCTTTGGGGATGTTGTGTTGCATATCTTCCTTGTTGGCCAGCCATTTTAGGTATGTTGTGTTGTTTATCTTCCTTGTAGGTTGGCTGTTCTGAGTATGTTATGTTGCATATCTTCTTTGTTGGTCGTCTGTTCTGGGGTATGCTATGTTGCATATCTTCTTTGCTGGTCGTCTGTTTTGAGTATGTTATGTTGTATATCTTCCTTGTTGATCATCTGTTTGGGGTATGCTATGTTGCATATCTTCTTTGTTGGTCGTCTGTTTTGAGTATGTTATGTTGCATATCTTCCTTGTTGGTCATCTGTTTGGGGTATGCTACGTTGCATATCTTCTTTGTTGGTCGTCTGTTTTCAGTATGTTGAATATGTTCCATTTTTGTGGAATGGTCTCTTTTTTGGTATGCGATGTTGAGCTCTCCCCAGCTGACTGTCTCTTGAGACATGTTGTGTTGCTTAACCATCTCTGCTGTTGATTTTTCTTTTGGGTTTGTTGCATTGTTTCCTTGGCTGGTTGTCCCTTTTTCATGTCGTCAATGACTAAGCCGAAAACCAGCGTCAATAGATATGTTGAAAATTCCTAACAGCTGATGACAGGAAAATAACGATTTGAACACGACATTATTAATACACGTTCAAGAAATATTAGGCCTGTGCAGTAAATATACTGCCCCTCCCCCAGAAAAGAGCATTGTCAAAGTTGAAAAATGAACTGGAGTTTGAAACAGGTGTTTCCTATAAGCAAGGAAACCAAACAGACACAACTAAAAAATAAACTTTTCTTCTTCTTCTCCTCTTTTTCTTCTCTTTTTTAAACAAACTTTGTTACATTCCCTCAGGTCGAAAGAGCCACCTCACTTTTGCATATGTGTATATAGAGAGATTCGACCCCGTGTTGCCTCGTACCCTTCTGGGACACCAAATTTCTATTTGATTGACACGTCTCTTTGAAACAGGAGAAAGAAGGGGCAAGGAGGACTCGAAATCACCGTCTGTTATTGCTTCTTCTGAGCGAAAGCGATCAATCGCGTCTTGTATTCAACGTTTATCGCTTTTGAGGCAGCATTATTGCTCGCGACTACACGATTTCACTTTGCTGATCGTCTCCATGGAACAAGCCGAGCAGAATCAGGTATTTAGGGCAAGCTGTTAGTGGGTCAGGAGTGACGGTCGTAAATCCCGTGATACATAATTGATGTAAAACTGTTTATGATTGCAGTCTGCGTCAGACAAACTTGTTGCTGTACATATTTGAAAGCTTTACTACACTTCGTGAGGCGCCTCACTTCTGATTGATCGTTTGAAGGATTAACGACTGACTGATTTTTGCCAGGGTGCTGGGTTGTTTAGCTGCCTGGCACGTGTGTTAAGTGTGGTAGATGAACGGTTGGGTTGGTGCTACGATTCCTTCGTGCGTTTTGTTTTGTTCATGTTTTGGCTGGCCGTTTGTCTTACACAATCAGATCTGTCCTTTTTTCCACCCAGAAGTTATTTAATTCAGATCACGGTTATTTGGGGGTTTGATGACGGCCTTTATCACTATGGAGGATCCGCGTTTGACATATTGTGAAGATTGGGCTTGTTGTTGTTGTTGAAAATACCACATCGCGCGTCCACGTACCCCAAACACTTGCACACTTGCAGGCAGGCAGGCAGGCAGGCAGGCACGCACGCACGGACACACACACACACACACACACACACACACACACACACACACACACACACACACACACACACACACACACACACACACACACACACACCGACCGGAATCGGAGTCCATGTTGACTCGTACCAAACTAGGATAGGCCCTGGCTGGTTTGGGATGAGAAAAGGGGATCTCAAGTGGTGCTCCGAAATCAGAATATGTTAACGCCTCAGTAATTTCGTGACTCTCTCGGGAAGAAAAAAAAAGATGATTAATTGTTTTTATGACGTACACGGAACACACACAC
>CAUZXP010000437.1:14484-21984 GCA_963584105.1 Alviniconcha strummeri | reverse complement strand
TTTGGTGAGTTTTCGCACTTTACAGCCAGCCATCACCGTTGCTATTGTTGTTGTTGTTCCTCTAAGCAGCTGTAATCAAAGGTGAGTTGGTTCTATGAATAAATCCAGGTGGTATTTCTAGGGTGCAAACTCGTATACAATTATTATGCGTTCTAAGCATCCAACTTAATGTTACTGGCCTTAAAATAACACTGGCCTTAAAATAGTATGCACAATTATATATAATAACAATACTAATGCAACACACACGAGTGCGCACGCGCACGCACACAGACACGCACGCACGCACGCACTCAGAGCAGATGCAGGAAGCTGATTTTCGGGAAATATGCCATGATTGCTATTCATTGAAATGGGCGGTGCAAAGGTAGGACTTTGGTTTTGATTTGAAGGCATACTGGCTTTTCGCATGTCTGATATCTGAAGTAAAGTGGGAGAAAAGAGCCACCTTCAGTTTTGCAGTTGAATTTTGGGACAGTCATTGTGACGGTACCTTCCGAACAGTGGAGAGCTCTAGATGAGCGATGCAGTTATGTAATAGATCAGTGAGGTAGGATGCAGAGTCAAGGTTGATAGCAGATAAAGCAAGACAGTTGCGTTTGTAAACTGTGTGCTGCTCTAAACAGCTGAGGTGGGTGGTTTGTTCCAACGAGTAACAAGCATTCGTGTGATGCACAAGCTGAACCTACTCTTAGAATTATGTGTGAGGCTGCGCCATGTTGGTCAGGATGTACTCGTTTTATTGCTGAAAAAGATATAGGTTTGAACTCTTTGTGGGACTGTGACTGGCCCCTCAGTTCGTTCCTTGATAGGATTTGCCACGAGTTATTAAGTTAGTAACTCTGTGTGTGTGTGTGTGTGTGTGTGTGTGTGTGTGTGTGTGTGTGTGTGTGTGTGTGTGTGTGCGTGCGTGTGCGTGTGTGTGCGGGCGAGCATGCATGCGTGTGCGTGTGTGTGTGTGTGTGCGTGTGTGTGTGTGTGTGTGTGTGTGTGTGTGTGTGTGTGTGTGTGTGTGTGTGTGTGTGTGTGTGTGTGTGTGTGTGTGTGTGTGTGTGTGTGTGTGCAGGTGACAGTCATGAGGCGGGTGTCTGTGGCGGTCATGTTGCTGCACCTGCTGGCAGGCCGGGTGGTGGAGGGGCTTACGTGTGCTGGGCCAAATTCTCCCCCTTTCAACGTAACACGGGATTCCAGCGGTGTCCGCGTCACCGTTAACGGAGTGGAGGTACGTAAAGAATCTGACGACAACTAAACTCCACGAAAGTTAAACCCTTGAAAATCAAAACAACAGCTGAACTGTTTGTCTGATGCGGGTTGATACAACATCACCCGTCTTTGTCGTTGTTGCGGTTGCTGTTGGTTAAACCATGTATGTGTTTTGCAGTTGTGACTCTGTTTAGTAGGTAGCCTGCGATTAGAGAGGTCACATGCTTGTGACAGTGCTTGTGACAATTAATGCTGCCTTAATATCACCGTGCTTGTGACAGGTGCTGCGCCAGAATGCCACCAGCCCCATGCTGTACACGATGACGGTGCTTGTGACAGGTGTTGCGCCATAATGCCACCAGTCCTATGACGATGCTTGTGACAGGTGCTGCGCCATAATGGCACCAGTCCTATGACGGTGCTTGTGACAGGTGCTGTGCCATAATGCCAAAAGCCCTGTGACGTTGCTTGTGACAGGTGTAGACGATGCTCGCTCATTGGACATCGTACCTTGGAAACTTTCAGTTCCTGCAGTCCGTTTTGACCTAGCCAGTTTTAAAAAACATACAACAAACCCAGAAATATATAAACAGCTCTATTTATAACTTTTCTCTGAATACCCTTTATCAGAAACAATTTTCATCGACGGTTCTGAAACAGAGGAAGGAGTTGCTGCGGCGGCTATATCCACAAAACAATTTTTTTTTAAACGTTTACATGTCGGCTTCCAGATGACAGTTCAATATATACAGCAGAGTTGAGGGCTATTCTTTTGGTTTAAACAAAATTTATTTCCTATATAACAATTCATTAACAACATAACAGTTGGGCCATGCAACTATTCTTTTAGCTCTCAAACATGTTTATTATTCCAAAGAAAAATCACTTTTGATATTATCTGATTCCCTTTCATCGTTACAGTCGATATTTAACCTAAAGTATGACCATCCAGTCTTAGTTAGATTTTAGAATTATATACAGAAATGACAAGAGAGGGGAGAGAGACTGTTTTCATCTGGGTTCCCGGCCATGTTGGCATTAGGGGAAATTCGGCTGCAGATTCTGCAGCTAAGGATGCCCTTGATGGAGACATCTCGGTTGAACTCATCCCATTCTCAGACCTAAAACCATGCACAAATAAATATATATTAGAACTGTGGCAGTCTGAGTGGGATGAGTTCCCAGAAAATAAATTATATAAGATATTCCCAGTATTATTTTTTATATATCTTGTCCTCAGAAAAACAGAAAAGAAGAAACTGTGATGGCCCGATTGGACATTGGACATTCTTTTCTTACTCATTCCGTTTTATTGAAGGGTGAGGAACCGCCAGTGTGCATCGGATGTGATAAACGTTTAACCACAGAGCATATTTTACTTACTTGTTCGGATTTTACTGAAATAAGAGAGAGCCACTTTACAGATAAATCACTGCGAACGTTGTTTAAGAATATTTCACCTGAAAAGATTTTTAACTTTTTGAAAGAAATTAATATTTTGGGGAGAAAAAAAAATTGAGATCGTTTTTAGTTATGTTTATGTTTTCACCTTTTAAGCATGGTTTTAAAACTGTATATAGACCCATTTTAAGACATACACATTATTAAAAATTAAATATACAATATGAGATGTGTATCACCCTGATATAACCGCACCGGTTGACTGGGCGTAAAACACCAACTTACTTACTGACTGACTTGTGAGAGGTGTTGCGCCATAATGCCAGCAGTCCTATGACGGTGCTTGCGACAGGTGCTGCGCCATAATGCCAAAAGCCCTATGACGTTGCTTGTGACAGGTGTTGCGCCATAATACCACCAGCCCCATGCTTTACATCTTGACGTTGCTTGTGACAGGTGCTGCGCCATAATGCCACCAGCCCCATGCTGTACATCTTGACGTTGCTTGTGACAGGTGCTGCGCCATAGCTTGTGACAGGTGCTGCGCCATAATGCCACCAGCCCTATGCTGTACATCTTGACGTTGCTTGTGACAGGTGCTGCGCCATAATACCACCAGCCCCATGCTGTACATCTTGACGTTGCTTGTGACAGGTGCTGCGCCATAATGCCACCAGCCCCATGCTGTACATCTTGACGTTGCTTGTGACAGGTGCTGCGCCATAATGCCACCAGCCCCATGCTGTACGTGGGACAAGGACAAGACCAAGTGATGGAGTACTCGGGAAACTTCTTCATATCCGACTACATCCAGCAGCGGATCGCCCTCACCAACTACACCATAAACGATGCAGGCGATGGATACAACCTCACTCTGTCCTACGCCACATACTGGGTACAGAACTTCGTGGCTGTTTGTGTGTGGCTTTTTTAAACATTAATTTGTTTTCACTAGAGTTGTTTAACATGACTGTCATTTTAATATTGCTTAGAAAAAAGATAAACAAATTCTCTCCAAAAACTGTGCACCAAAACCACATTACAAAACATCTCAACCAAAAGGAGATAAGTATCTACATCTCATTTTCACCGTTCAACTGTTTGTTTAAGTGTTGTTTTGTCGCTTGAAAAGGGGTTTACCCGCAAATTCTGATGCAGTGTTGTCATAATGAATAGCGTTCTTTTGAACCTTTTATGTTTTAATCTAACATTACGTAGACATTTCATTGGCGATCGAGGACCATTTTAGAGAAAGGACCGAAATTGCAACGGAGGATTTCCGTAACATGCAGATTTAGCAATGAAGAAGAGATCCACAGAGACCAAAGCCGATGAACCAAACCACGATCAAGTTTGCCAAACCTCAGTTGCCATGTGCAGCCCATGATAGTGGTCTCGGTGGTCGAACGTGCACACACTGTTCATGCCAGGACTGAGAACCCTAGCAGCAACGTGTCAGTGTAAGCTGGTATCACATAGATGAAAAAATACCAGAGGTTAAAAATGATTGATCCTTAATAGAACGCGACAAAACAGAGGGCACATTTTCCGCAGATTTTGCCAACGCTTATTCCAACAAGACAATGAAAAACATGCGCAAATGGTCCCCCCCCCCCCCCCCCCCCATCTTCCCCCAAAAGGTATACCCTGAAAAAGCGTGCATAGTCTTGATATTTTTCAGAACGCTAGCAGTCAGTCTGTTTTGTATTTTTGTTGATGCATTTATTTATTCATTTACGTATTATTCAGAATTAGAGTCAGACTATTTATTGTCCCAGTAAAGTTCACAAGGAAGTTTGTCTGACGGTGCAGAGTATTGTCCCAGTAAAATTTACAGCTAACTTTGTCTTACGGTGCGCAATAACAAATAGAATAAACAACAGACTAACACTAGACCTCGTCTTTGCCACATTACCATCGTTGGTATGAGTTGTGTACGTTTACCTGTCCTGGGTTAAACTGGTCGTGCCCCCGGCCAGGTGACACTGAGCCTGTCTGTCGGTGTGACCACCCCGCTGGTGATGCGCGTGGCTGCCAGCAGCAGCAACTTCAACCGCCTGTGGCTGCGGGTGCCGGCCGAGCGGGACGAGATGGTATACGGCGGGGGAGAGCAGTTCACCTACCTTGACCTGCGGGGTCGGCTGTACCCGGTGTGGACACGAGAACAGGGTAGGTGCAGGACGTGACTGGGAGACGAGGTAAGGATAGGCGGACGACATGAGAACAGGGTAAGTGACTGAGACGAGATAAGGATAGGCAGATGACACGAGAACAAGGTAAGTGCATTGACGTGACTGTGAAACGAGATAAGGATAGGCGGACGACACTATGGCGAGAACAGGGTAAGTGCATTTGACGTGACTTTGATACGAGGTAAGGATATGCGGACGATACGAGAACAGGTTAAGTGCAGGACGAGATAAAGATAGGCGGACGACACGAGAACAGGGTAAGTGCATTGACGTGCTTAAGACATGAAAGCAAGGTAGATTGACGACATGAGAACAGGGTAGTGGAAGACATGAGAACAGGGTATGTTGGTGTAACTGTGACACGAGAACATGGTAGGTGGAGGTGACTGTGACACTAGAACAGGGTAGATGGAGGTGACTGTGACATGAGAACAGGGTAGGTGGAGGTGACTGTGACACGAGAACAGGGTAGGTGGAGGTGCCTGTGACACTAGAACAGAGTAGGTGGAGGTGACTGTGACACGAGAACAGGGTAGGTGGAGGTGACTGTGACACTAGAACAGGGTAGCTGGAGGTGACTGTGACATGAGAACAGGGTAAGTGGAGATAACTGTGACACGAGAACAGGGTAGGTGGAGGTGACTGTGACACGAGAACAGGGTAGGTGGAGGTGACTGTCACACGAGAACATGGTAGGTGGACGATATGTGAAGAGAGTCGGCGGACGACATGAGAGCTAGCTCATCATTGGAGATAATGCTCGCAGGGAACCGGAAAATAATCAGATGTGACTAGGAGTGAAATCTCATATTTCGCTTAATGTACTATGATCGCAGCAAGAGCAACGCTTCTCTTACACACCATGTATAACATAGGTTCAAGACGATGATAGTAGTACAAAAACGTATAATTATTACATGTGTACCTTAATTACGTATTGCTGTGCAAAGTCAGGCTTGAGATGCTACTACTTTGATACGAACCACGTGAACATTGCACCAGGTGTAGGACGCAACAAGAGCACCATCACCACCTTCTTTGCTGACCAGCTAGGCAAAGCAGGGGGAGATTACTACACTACCTACTTTCCTCAACCCACTTGGCTTACCTCCCGTAACTACTTCCTGCACTATACCGGAAGTAACTACGCTGTTCTGGACTTCCGCCACCCGCAGTTCTTTGAGATGTTTGTAGAGGGCGACACGGGTGGTGCTGAGTGGCATTTCCAGGTACATTTTTTGTTTAATTGCGTAGATAGTCTGTGCACCATCTGATATTTCACTGTGTCTTAATAATGACGGAATACACTGATGCGCGTAAAAATGCACAAATAAACAGTCTGTTGCTGTCTCGAGAACAAGAAGTGCTCTCTTGTGGTCTATGCAGTTCTCAGCGACACTCGGACAGCCCGCGGGCTTATCTAAGGAAGTGTCTTTGTACCCATGGCAGGCTACCCAGGAAGACTTGCTAACGCTGATCTTCTGATCAACTCTAGGCTGTGTGCGTGCGTGCGTGCGTGCGTGCGTGCGTGCGTGCGTGTGTGTGTGTGTGTGTGTGTGTACGTGTACGTGTGTGTGTGTGTGTGTGTGTGTGTGTGTGTGTGTGTGTGTGTGTGTGTGTGTGTGTGTGTGTGTGTGTGTGTGTGTGTGTGTGTGTGTGTGTATTGCTGACATTGCTTTTGTATTGCGCGCCTCGGGCTCACGTTAAGTGAAAGCGCTCTATAAATACTCTTTTACATTACATTACCTCTGTCAGTCAGAGGGTGGCAAAGAGCGGATAGTCAGCAGCAGAATAGGAACGAGACGTAGCAATTCATCAACAAGATGAAATTTTATAGTAGCGCTAGAAGAAGAAGAAGAAGAAGAGTGCCTTAAATACGCAGACGCTGACTGGCTAACGCTGTCAGTCAGAGGGTGACGAAGGAGGGATAGTCCACAATAAAATCAACAAGTTAATATTTGAAGAAGAAGAAAAGACGAAGAAGAAGAAGAAGGAGGAGGAGGAAGAGGAGCAGCAGCAGCAGCAGCAGCAGAAGAAGAAGAAGCACCATATCAACAAGCTAAAATGTGATAGAAGAAGAAGAAGAAGAAGAAGAAGAAGAAGAAGAAGAAGAAGAAAGAAAGAAAGAAAGAAAGAAAGAAAGAAAGAAAGAAAGATAGAAAGAAAGAAAGTAGGAAAGAATGAAAGAAAAGAAAGAAAGCTAAGGAGGGGTGTTTGTACGTTGGCGCCATTGAGGGTGTACAGGGAGGAACTCAAAGAGGTCCGTGTGACACAGACCTGAACCCACTCATACGTCTCCTTCTTCTTCCCTAGCTGTTCTGCTCTGTTCGCTGGCGCTGGTAGACTAAAGCGCATCTGTCAGAGAGTGCCCAAGGGTCATGCACGTGCATCGTCGACAATTAAGTGATCAGAATAGTGCCTCGACCTCCTTAGAGCTTCCTCCAAGCTGCATTTTCATACGAGAACAAAAAGAAAAAGAAAAAAAGAAGAAGAAAAAAAAAGAAAGAAAAAAGGAAATGGAGGAGATGGAGGAGGAAGAGGAGAAGGAGGAGGAGGTGTAACTGTACAGTGTTGTGTTGGTAAGGTCCAGTCGTCGTTGGCGGAGGCGGTGAGTTGCCTGAGTGAGCTGCTGGGTCGGATGAAGCCTCTCCCCACGTGGCTGTACGAGGGCGCCATTCTGGGCGTGCAGGGTGGAACTCAGCAG
>CAUZXP010000437.1:2500-10000 GCA_963584105.1 Alviniconcha strummeri | reverse complement strand
AGCCTCAAGATGGTGCGCACCGCGGAACGTCTGCTAAGGTCTGCTGAACACGCCGTCTTCGGTCCAGTGTTTCGAACACACGAAGGTGCGTGGTATACGTGCAAATGAACGCTCGCACAGAGCTTTATTAGTGTGTATATGAACACACCTGTATATTCGCTGAGATATTACACACGGCGTGTTAGTCAACAGCGGTAACAGTGATATGTATAGAGACGCATAAGGTACCAGGGGTCGAAGTCGAGAGACCAAGAGAGAGAGAAAAAGAAATAGAGAGAGAACTCGAGCTGGGGAACTTTATATTTAAGGCTTATAATTTAGGTTCTGTCAACCATGCCTTACAACAAATCCTTCAAAGAGAGAAGGATGACAGACAGACAGACAGACAGACAGACAGACAGACAGACAGACAGACAGACAGACAGACAGACAGACAGACAGACAGACAGACAGAGAGAGACAGACAGAGAGAGAGAGACAGAGACACACAGAGAGACAGAGAGACAGAGACAGAGAGACACAAACAGACAGACAGACAGACAGAGACAGAGAGTGTAGGAGCAAGAACACAGAGGCCTGTAATTCAGGTTCTGTCAACAATGTCTTACAAGTCCTTGAGAGAGAGAGAGAGAGAGAGAGAGAGAGAGAGAGAGAGAGAGAGAGAGAGAGAGAGAGAGAGAAGAGAGACAGAGACAGAGACAGAGACAGAGAGAGACAGAGACAGACAGACAGACAGACAGACACAGAGACACACAGAGAGACAGAGAGAGACAGAGACAGAGAGACACACAGAGAGAGACACAGACAGACAGACAGACAGACAGACAGACAGACAGACAGACAGACAGACAGAGAGTGTAGAAGCAAGAACACAGAGGTCTTAAACGTGCAGCAGTACAATGCCTACAATCCAAAGTGCAACCCCAAATAGAAAAAGAAAGAAATTCAGTTGTCTGGCAGTCATATTTATAGCGGACATGGAGTGCCGCGAGGCCCCCTGCGTAGAAAGGCCCTGATCTTGGACAATTAACAGAGAGACGAGGAAAAACTGATGTATTTAGAACCTGTGCGTGTTGACGTAAAACGCAAAGAGTTGCCTGAAGATTAAAACCCTTTGTCAGACACAAAGCCCCTTTATCGGGTACAGAGTCAATGGCTTTGTGCGCATTTAATGGCTTGACGCTCATGACATCGCATACAATAGATGTTTGGTTTAGTTTGCACTTAGACTTTACCAGGCTGGTTCAATTTGTTTTCTCCCCCCCCCTCTCTCTCTCTCTCTCTCTCTCTCTCTCTCTCTCTCACACACACACACACACACACACACACTCACCAAAAAAAAAAAAAAAAAAAAAAAAGGAGAAAAAGAAAGGAAAAACTTTTGTTCTTTGTAATACTTCGGATGTACGGTGGAAACCTGCGTATGCGACCAGCTGTGGGACTAGACAAAAGAAGGTCGGACTTGTAATGTACTGGTATTTTGTCAGGTCACGGACCGTTGTAAATGGGACTTTTCATGCACGGCGAGACACCAAATCGATAACGAGATTGCATTCTTAACGAGAGCTAGCTTACAGCGTGTCTGGAGATCTAAAACGATGTTGAATTGCTATTTTCTCACAGCCCGGCACCCTCGCTTTCGATCTCGTGACCAGCAGCTGCCTAGCTCATTAAGAATGACCCCAGGTCAATGCTGTGCCCAACTCTCGTTTTCAATTTCATGACGCGACGTGATCTCCCTCATGAAATGCTTAAGAATGGTCGCCTCATTGTATCCTGACGTCTGGCAGGAAACATCCCACAGGCCAACGCGCAGTACTACTCTTCTCCCTACATGCTCCTCTGCTTCAAGAGACTGGTGGACATGTTTGTGACCTTATCGCCGTATCACCAGCATGTAGTCAACGTCACTTCCACCACAGGGCTGCCTGCACAGCGACCTCTGTTCCTGGAGTATGTCGCACTACCACTTTGTTATAGAGAAGAATTTAGAAGAGGTTTTGTTTTGTTTTTGTGTGTATTTTTCTTCTTTCTTTCTCCTTCTTCCCCTCTTTCTAGCCTTCGATCACCTAACACGTACACCAATAGCTGGCGCTGGAACACCTACACCTTGTTCGTTTGTGAGTTGACGGTAACCAGTGTATGTATTTCGGTCTGTTTCCCTCACTCCCTCTCTCTCCCGCTGCGTATTAAGGGCAATAGCTGTTTATTGTTAGTTTACTGTGATTTTTTAAATATTATTTTGTATGCGAACTTGTATTCTTTCCGATGTCTATAACAACGGTTTGTCTTCTTCTGTCGGCTACCCCCTCCTCCCTTTCTCTCTCTCTCTCTCTCTGTGTCTGGATGCTGGCTCTCTGTCTGTCTGTCTCTCTTTCTCTATCTTCTCTCTCTGTCTCTCTGTCTCTCTGTCCTCTCTGTCTGTCTCTCTGTCTCTCTGTCTCTGTCTCTGTCTCTGTCTCTGTCTCTCTCTGTCTCTCTCTGTCTCTCTGTCTCTCTCTCTCTCTCTCTCTCTCTCTCTCTCTCTCTCTCTCTCTCTCTCTCTCTCTCTCTCTCTCTCTCTCTCTCTCGTGTGTGTGTGTGTGTGTGTGTGAAAACATTCCAGTCTGGCTGGCTAGCTGGCTGGCTGGCTCTCTGTCTGTCTGTCTGTCTGTCTCTCCGGAACAGGCCTCTGCACTTTCTATTTGATCGCCAGCTATCCAGATGACGCGCGGAGCTACAAGGTGAAGTACCAGTACCTGTACGGCGATGACCTGCTGGTAGCCCCCGTCTACCTGCCCAACCAGACCACGTGGACAGTGTACCTGCCCCGCCAGCCCTCCGGCTCCCACAGCTGGGGTCTTTCTCTGGAACTCCACCCTGGTTTCTCCCGGAGGCGCTGACGTCATCGTGCCCACTCTCCTGGGCCAGACGCCTGTGTTCTACCGCAACACCTCGCGCTTCGTGGACTCCTTCAGAAAGATCGGAGGAATGCTCCCTGTGCCTCCCCCTCCGTTGCCTCCCCCAACAGACCCCAACAGCACCAGCAGCTCCGAGCAGCCGCCAGCCTCCTGGCCGGAATGCTGCATGCCCCGAGGTGCTCTCGCTGTGGGGTCTCTCTTTGGAACTCATTTTAGCCTGCGTGTATTTAGCTTTCGCCATCTGCCATCACTGACTTGTATTTAGTTTAGTTTTCGCCACCTGCCATCATTGACTTGTATTTAGTTTAGTTTTCGCCATCTGACATCATTGACTTGTATTTAGTTTAGTTTTCGCCATCTGACATCGTTGACGTGTATTTAGTTTAGTTTTCGCCATCTCCATCATTGACTTGTATTTAGTTTTCGCCATCTGTCATCATTGACTTGCATTTAGTTTAGTTTTCGCCATCTGCCATCATGACTTCTACTTAGTTTTCGCCATCTGCCATCATTGACTTGTATTTAGTTTTCGCCATCTGTCATCATTGACCAATAACATCTTCGGATTTTTGGATTGATTTTTGCTTGTCAGCCTGTATTTAACTTTCGCCGTCGGTGACCATTAGTATTTTTAAGGTGATTTTTTGCTTGTATTTTGCTTTTGCTGTCTGTGATCATTGACTAATAACATCTTTTAGACTGATTTTTGTTTGCCTGATTTTATTGTATTTAATTATCCGTTAGAACTTTGACAACTAAAACCTTGAAGTGTGTGTGTGTGTGTGTGTGTGTGTGTGTGTGTGTGTGTGTGTGTGTGTGTGTGTGTGTGTGTGTGTGTGTGTGTGTGTGTGTGTGTGCGCGTGCGTGCGTGCGTGCGTGCGTGCGTGCGTGTGCGTGTGTGTGTGTGTGTGTGTGTGTGTGTGTGTGTGTGTGTGTGTATGTATGTATGTGTGCGTGTGTGTGCGTGTGCGCGCGCGCGCGCGAGTGTGTGTGTGTGTCTGTGTGAAAACCATTCCTTCATATTCATAATCAAATGACACGAGTATCTTTAACACAGGTATCTTTTTCTTTATCATCCAAACTCTTTCACAAATAAATTACCACAGATCATTTCGACGACCAGCTGGCTGGATAACAGGCCTACTATAGCCCACGTGTAGACTTTCAACGGGTTGATGTTGTTAAACGACCAATACCTCGGAAAACAACTCTTCGGTATTCGGTCAGCAAGACAACTTGAAATGTCCCGTCCACGAGAAGTCGATTGCTCGACTATCGTCGTAGCCAAATATCCTGGACGAACGGTCAGCTGGACGAAATGTCGTTCGATTAACTGGGTCGTTCGATTAACTGTACAACAATGTGTCGTCGTTGACGAACCAGTTGTACGAGTGTCATATTCCACAAAGTGCTATCGTGTTTGACAAACCATGTGGACACAGTTTTGTTTATGTACTCAGCAAGGTATCCCCCTTGATGAACCAGTTGGACAGTGTGGTTCCGCAAAATGCTGTCGTTGACGAACCGATTGTATTGTGTGGTTCCGCAAAATGCTGTCGTTGACGAACCAGTTGTATTGTGTGGTTCCGCAAAATGCTGTCGTTGACGAACCAGTTGTATTGTGTGGTTCCGCAAAATGCTGTCGTTGACGAACCAGTTGTATTGTGTGGTTCCGCAAAATGCTGTCGTTGACGAAGCTCTTGGGGGAAGTATTGTTCCACAAACTGTCATGTCAGGGAGTTTTTTTTTTGTTTTTTTTTTTTCTCTCTCTCTCTCTAGAAATCATGTTCATAAGTGAAAAAAAACGAGAATCGGGTTGAAACCAATACCACTGCAATACACGAGACTGCAGTAGACGTAAAAAAGAATAAAAGAGAAAAAAAAAAATCGGTGGCTTAGTGCAGAAACAAGGCTGAAGCATCCGTCATTGTCACTGACCAAAGCAGACGTCGATACCATCCAAGAATAAAAAAAGCAAAGCTGCGGAAGGCATCTCCATCATTGGCCGAATATAAACAGGACTGCAGCTGGTATCAACAGCACTGGCCGAGTATAAACATGACTGCAGTAGGCGTCATCATCACTGGCCGAGTATAAACAGGACTGCAGTTGGCTTTAGCAACACTGGCCGAGTACAAACATGACTCTCAGTAGGCGTCAGCATCACTGGCCGAGTATAAACATGACTGCAGTAGGCGTCATCATCACTGGCCGAGTTAAACAGGACTGCAGTTGGCTTCAGCATCACTGGCCGAGTACAAACATGACTGCAGTAGGCGTCATCATCACTGGCCGAGTACAAACATGACTGCTGTAGGCGTCAACATCATTGGCCGAGTATGTAAACAGGACAGCATTAGGCTCAACATCACTGGCCAAGGAAGAAATCCGTCTTGGTTCTTTCACTGGACAGCTCGCTGGTATGGGAACTGGTCATAGACGGTCGACGGAACGGCTTGATGGGTGGCAACCTGCACGCAGCAAGGAGACACAGAATGTCAGTCAATTGTCATAGACGGACGCCAGTGATCACCCAGACATGTTTAGATTAACAAGTCTTTTTGTGAGTTTCACGTGCAAGTGAATCACCCACGTAAAACGCAGTCTCAGGCCACAGACTCAAAGCTAAGTATTGAAAAAGAGGTCGCTCCATCACCTACGCTCTGCCAATTGTTAAAGAATAGGAACCAGTGAGGTTTTGCGTGTTGTGTCTGAGGCTGCATTTTGGAGACGTAAATCGGTTCTCTTGAATATCCCTCAGGTGCCTGGCAAAACACCGCCGGTGAAGTGCCGCCCGTTTGCATTCAGCTTCCAGGTGATCTTCTTCTGAAGGCGTTTCAGAAACTAGACACACTGCAACGCCAGTATGTAATAGGACGCATTTGAAAATAGTTCAGTTAATTTCAGCTCAAGAGGGTATTTGTGTGCTCGGAAAAGCCCATATATGCACTCCATGCGGTTGGAAATACTTAAACGGAACTACAAGACCATTTGTACTTCCTGTCGGCACAAGAGATTGGATCTGTCTGGGATCTGTCGACAACCGGCTACCTTCACCAGGCTTCTGTCTTCATTCTTCTTGTCTTTTATTCCAACGGCCATTTGGACACACATTAAATAAGTAAACATGGTGCTTAACGTCCACAGAAACCATATGGCTTATTAGGGGCGGGGAGAAGGGGCAAGGGGGTATGGAGGTAGGAGGGGAAGAAGTTTATAGACTTATCGCTAAACTGTCACCCCCAGAATGACTCCTGCATTAAGATGGGCAGCGATGAGACCCCTTTTAATGTTTCATAATTATGAGGGACAAAGTTACAAGACAGTGTCCACAGATCACAACTTTTGAAAAAAGAATGAGAGCCGAAGGGGATTCGAACCAGCCTAACGCCTTACCGCTAGGCCAAACCGGCTCGCAAAAAAGGACACACAATCAAGAAGCAGGCAGATAAACATATAGCACGCAGCGGCTAGAGATGGGATGCGGGGACGACGAGGCAAGAATAAAATGGAGGACTGTATTGGAGTAAATGGGAGGCAGCTGTTTGTGCAAGTGGACTGTAATTTGGAAAAGTGAGAGCATAATTATGTCGTTGGTGCAATGTCTTATTATATCAATATGTTTTATGGCAGACCATGCAATTTCCGCAATGGATGAATAAAGTCGTCCTGTATCTTGTGTCGTTACAAATTAATAGTACTTCACAATGAGCCCAGTAACACAGCACTGCGGCATAGCCCTTTTACCAGAACAAAGATCATTACTATCACACGAACCCCAGACAAATAGTTATTTCTAGCAGCAATAGTAATAATAATAATACTGTCGTTACAAAATAATAGTCATTCACAATGAGTCCAGTAACACAGCACTGCGGCATAGCCCTTTTACCAGAACAAAGACCATTACTATCATACAAACCCCAGACAAAATAAAAGTTATTTCTAGCAGCAATGTAATGATAATTCCAATAACCAGTCGTGATTCCGCTAGTACTGTGGCATAGCGGTTTTACCAGAACAAAGACCATTACTATCATAATGTGTGTGTGTGTGTGTGTGTGTGTGTGTGTGTGTGTGTGTGTGTGTGTGTGTGTGTGTGTGTGTGTGTGTGTGTGTGTGTGTGTGTGTGTGTGTGTGTGTGTGTGTGTGTGTGTGTGTGTGTGTGTGTGTGTGTGTGTGTGTGTGTGTGTGTGTGTGTGTGTGTGTGTGTGTGTGTGTGTGTGTGTGTGTGTGTGTGTGTGTGTGTGTGTGTGTGTGTGTGTGTGTGTGTGTGTGTGTGTGTGTGTGTGTGTGTGTGTGTGTGTGTGTGTGTGTGTGTGTGTGTGTGTGTGTGGTGTGTGTGTGTGTGTGTGTGTGTGTGTGTGTGTGTGTGTGTGTGTGTGTGTGTGTGTGTGTGTGTGTGTGTGTGTGTGTGTGTGTGTGTGTGTGTGTGTGTGTGTGTGTGTGTGTGTGTGTGTGTGTGTGTGTGTGTGTGTGTGTGTGTGTGTGTGTGTGTGTGTGTGTGTGTGTGTGTGTGTGTGTGTGTGTGTGTGTGTGTGGGCGCGCGCGTGTGTGTGTAAAAGTTTCGTAAATTACTATTTTGTTTGTTATGTAACTA
>CAUZXP010000436.1:7500-15000 GCA_963584105.1 Alviniconcha strummeri | reverse complement strand
ACATTACGGGTGTACCTGCTGTACCTTCGCTGGAATGACCGTACAATGGACACAGTCTAGTGACGTCGCACCTAGATAACAGAAGCCGGAACGACGGTAATATTTTCACACCATTTCTGTCAACCCACAATGTTCATTCACACTTGAAGGTTTAGGGAGTAAAAGTTGGTGCGTCAGCATGGTTGCAAAATTCCCAAAGGCTCACAACCACGAGGCCCTACTTACCATATCGGAAACATTAATCACGACAGTTACATACGTAGACAGAGAGACACACACAGAGAAACAGAGAGAAGGAGAGGGAGGGAGGGAGACGTGGAGAGAGAGAGAGAGAGAGAGAGAGAGAGAGAGAGAGAGAGAGAGAGAGAGAGAGAGAGAGAGAGAGAGAGAGACCGATGAGAGTCAGTATCGCTGACACACCCATGTGACGGACCAGTATTATGACGCGTACCAGTTGCTGAGTTTCAGTGCGTCTGGGTCAAGCCACATATGTACCTTTACGAGTGGCGGAGGTCTGGTGATCTAGCCCCAGCTCAAAACTTCACATATACTTATTTGTGCGTCAGGGCCTTAAAACTTTGTGAGTCAAGCCTCTCAACTGTGAACTTCACGTACGCATATTAAACTTTGTACGTCACGTCTCAGCTCCGAACTTCACATACGCACAACTGTGCATAAGGTCCAGCCTAGTACTTCAAATACACACAATTATTTGTGTATCAGGCCTCAGCTTAAAGCTTCAGATATACATATTTGTGCGTAAGGCCCAGCTTAGTACTTCAGATGTACACATATATATCTGTGCGTCAGGCCTCAGCTCAAAACCTAGGATACAAATATTTGTGCGTCAGGCCTCAGCTCAAAACCTAAGATACAAATATTTGTGCGTCAGGCCTCAGCTCAAAACTTAAGACACACGTATTTGTGCGTCAGGCCCAGCTTAGTACTTCAGACACACACATTTGTGCGTCAGGCCTAGAACAGAACTTCAGGTACACATATTTGTGCGTCAGGCCTAGAACAGAACTTCAGGTACACATATTTGTGCGTCAGGCCTAGAACAGAACTTCATGTACACATATTTGTGCGTCAGGTCTAGAATAGAACTTTAGGTACACATATGTGTGCGTCAGGCCTAGAATAAAACTTCATGTACACGCATCTGTGCCTCAGGCCCGTTTCAAGCTCACCTGCACGGCACAGTTGACGAAGCAGTTGTTCTCCCCCGGTGCATTTCGCAGCCCCTTGGTGGCGGAGAAGGCGATGCTGTTGTGTCTGTCCCAGGTGTCGAAGTAGGGGCTGGGGCAGTTGGCCGGCAGCATGCACTCCAGCTCGTCCGCAGAATCGCCCATAGTGTTCACAGTTCAATCAGCGTGACGAAGGTGTAGGTCAGCATTGCTACTCCAGGCGGGCAGGTAGGCAGCTTACTCCAGGATCAAGTCACAGTATCCATCACGGAGAGCGGGTAAAAATGTATCCACACACACTTGGCACCCAGCTCACCATCTGAAAAAGGAGCCAAGCGGACAATGAATCTCTGACAGTGGCTGGGTAAAATCTACGTACATGAATTAAAACGACAAGAGAACACCCAAATAAACAGAATGGTGCTGGTGCCTATGGCTGGGTAAAATCAACAGAAAATTTTATGTAAAATACGTACGTGATTTAAAAACAGCAAGAGTACACCAAAATGCGAATGGTGGCTGTGTAAAATCAACAGAATTTTTTCCCGTAATATACGTACGCGAATTAAAACAAGAGTACACCAAAATAATGAGAATGGTGCCTGTGGCTGGGTGAAATTAAGAAAATTTGCTGTAAGAAATACATACGTGAATTAAAACGGCAAGCATTCACCGAAATAATGAGAATGGTGCCTGCAGTGGAACTGATGTAGGCCGCACAGCCAGACACACTGCCGCTGCACGTATGATGCGGTGTTCTTACCATTGCATCAGACTTGTGTGTAATAGTGCTTATTACAGTTGCACCGAACCAATCCACCACGAAACCGAAGGTTATACAGACAAAATGCTCAAATAACCCGACACCATTTTCGTGATGTAAGTCACTGTCAACCAGTCGCACGGACGCGTACACACTCACTCACACGTCAGAGAGAGGGGAAGTCACATACACACACACACCTGTCAGAAACAGGGGAAGTCTCACACACATACACACCTGTCAGAGAGAAGGGAAGAGAGGTGTAGAGGGAAATAACTCTTATACTTACTGTGAGTCCATAACGACTTTATGTTTATACTACAACTCTATAAATTGTCACGACAGTCATTAACTCTCAGAAACGGGGGCCGCTGTCACAAGTGAGACTGAAACAACAGACATCACCAGTGAGACTGAAACTACAGACATCACCAGTGAAACTGAAACAACAGACATCACCAGTGAGACTGAAACAACAGACATCACCAGTGAGACTGAACCAACAGACATCACCAGTGACACTGAAACAACAGACACGAGGATTACTTTTTAAGCAACTTCCTCTCAAAGACCCGTGACTAACGACAGCATCACCGTGTCAGTCTACATCACATGACACGGCAACGCCGCATGATATAACAGAACCTCCCACTCCCACCCCTCCCCCACTTCCCGTTGACACAGGTCATCGCAACCATGGCAACCGATACAACACGGAGTCAACGTAACTTCAGGGATTTTGCGTGGGGCGGAAACGCTCTGACTCATGCTCGGCGGAGTTTAAAAAAAGAAAGAAGAAAAAAAGTCCAGGTGTACAGCCGGTTTTCGCATGCGCCATATAATTATGAGTTGCAGACGAATCAATACTGTGTGCTGTGCTGTGATATGGTCTACGTCGTGCAGCACGAGAGCACGTGACGCCGGGAGGCGGGAGAGCTCGATCTACAAGCCGCAGCTGACTATCACGTCGGCGCGGCGGCGTTCTCTCTCTCTTGTAAAATTAAACTCTCTCTCTCTCTCTCTCTCTCTCTCTCTCTCTCTCTCTCTCCACTGCCTTCATTCATTGTCAGTCTGACAATTTCCGCTGATTTGTTTTCCATTCGGCTGAATCTGAGGCCTAGGGCAGTCACTAATGGCTGGGAAACAGCTGTTGTATGGCGGTGACGAATTAGGACTTTACGGTTGAAAATTGAACAGTGCCGAGTGACGACGGGTGTAACTGCAATACCCGGCTAGTCACCTGGCCCCAGTGCTGACAGGCAATCTGTTGAGGGATTTCATAATTACGCTATTCTGCCCGCCCACAATCGCCAGTGATGTCAACGCGACCAGCATTTATTGGGGCGTGTGTTTTTAGTTTAGGAGGGAAAATGACGTGATGAGAACCTGAGAGAGAGAGAGAGAGAGAGAGAGAGAGAGAGAGAGAGAGAGAGAGAGAGAGAGAGAGAGAGAGAGAGAACGTTGTTTTAGAAGGATTGTGTTTTGGGTTTACTTAAACCAGTCTCACACCTAGTCCTTACTCTTACTAAGCTACTAATGCGTTCACAATGAAAAGGCATCATTATATACGTATGTTGATGAAGATGACGAGAGAGAGACAGAAACTAGGGGTGGGGGCACGGCAAAGGTACAACCCCTTGAACACACATTTGACAGAACGACCAAAAAGCGCCCCGTTTAGCACCAATTTGTCTCGCCTACCCCCGTCCGTCAAACCTCTGTGGCAGATCTCATAACAGGGGCAGAGGATTTAACAGTGTAGTCTGAAGTGGGGCCCTCTCGTGTTGCCGGTTTTGAATCCGGCTGAGAAAAATGAGGCACGATAAGACAGATAGCGGGTATCATTTGGGTCAGGTGTGATTGTCACCCTGCGTGACCACGTCGCCATCGCGTGAAAGACCGGTCTCCTGCGCAGGCAGTTAAATGACAGGTGTATTGCCTACCCGTTCATTAACTCACCACTTTATCTTCTACATAACTCTGTCGATTCTGTGCGAACTGCTGCTTATAATCACTCGTGGATCACGTTTCACGGATACGCACACTCACAAACATCACGTGTATAGAAATGAATATCATATACAGCCTTGCTCTTTTGTGTGTGCATGATAATAATCATTAATATTCCTGCTTCCTGCTCTTGTACATTATTTTTAATCGTACACAGCTTCTCAAATAATATATAGGCCTATGTAGTTGAAACTCTGCCAACTTGCCTGTAAGTAATCTACGGCAGGAACTTGAACTGACCGTGTAAATAATTCGTCATATTGATTGGCCAAATTACACGTATAACATCTGTTTTGAGGGAATTTTATTTTGCTTGAAAGTTTGTCAGTTACTGACGTGTACTTTATGAAACCATTGATGTACACATCTGTTCTTCTTTTGCTCGGTTATTTGTCTTATTCTATCCCGCCTTGATCTTCAGTCTGATGTAACCTATGCTAGCAACTGGGCAATGTTGGCTAAAAACAAAACTATTGCTTCTTGTCGTGGTTGTTTTTCACCTTCAGTACAACAACGTTCTATATTTATTTGTTTTCATGCCACGCCCACCCCCCACTCCGGCTCGGTTGGGCGTAAAACACCAATATACTTACTCCCCCCCCCCCCCCCCCAAATCGTACTGTGATTGTGGACGCGCATCAGTTTCGAACTAGGTTCTCCCTTTAAAGCCTAGACTGGGTCAGAATATAGCCATGCGACAGCGTGCTCCGCCTGTTGCTATGAAGTTCTCATTTTCTATTTAGCTTCTTGTGGGCAGTTTTGGCTGAAAACAAAACTATTGCTTCTTGTCGTCGCTGTTTTTCACCAGCTGCTTATAATCAAAATACTGACTGACTGTCGCTTGTGGTGTCTCAACGAGAGTTTAAATTTGATTTCCGCGCCGCGCGCCGCTCCTGTTTTTATGTCAGATGTTCGCGCTTTACAAATAATTTATCATTAATCAAATAAAAACATCTTTATTATTCACAATTATGGGCTACAATGCATAAGCAAAAACAAAAAGAAACAACAACAAAAACACCATAAATTATTTTCAACACGTCGGCTCAAAAAGAGAGAGAGAGAGAGAGAGAGAGAGAGAGAGAGAGAGAGAGAGAGAGAGAGAGAGAGAGAGAGAGAGGAAATTTCACTTAAATTATCCCCGTCTCGAGTCACTCATTATTCATTTCTACTTCTGTGGACAGTGTTGCGCAAGCCGGACAGCCTCAAGTCCCACTCAGTGATAAGATCCTGTGGGTCACTTCCAGTGGCTACGGCGGCTCGTTACGTCCGGCAGTGACCAGCACAAGGGGTCAGAGGGAGGCACGGGCTGGGGACTTGGCGCCAAGCCAACGACCACGCTCTCCCCGCCTTTTCACTAACCCCCCTCCCTGTCCTCAACTCCCCCCCCCCACCCCCCCCCCGAACCCCTATCCGTCCCCTCTCAGTGTCAGCCCCTACCTGTGCTGGCAGCTTGCCAGGTTTACCTGATGGTCGTTGCCCCATTGCAACCCCACGCTACCTTCGCTTTCGCCCACCTCTCGGCCTGTCCCCGATTGACGCGGCACTTTTGTAGCGCGCGGACCGTGAAAATCGGCCCCTCTCCCCTACCACGCTGTACGTGTCAGTCACACGTCCCAACCGGCCGCGGCCGTCCGTCCCACTGCACGCTCCTTCTGTCTGATTTGCTTCCAGCCCGCGTGGTCATGCTACTTCTTACGCTGTCCACTTTATCTCTCTCTCTGTCCCTCCCTTGATCTTTTTGCCCTTACCATGTGCCCGGTCACGCGAGATTTTCGTTCGGGTGTTTCCGTCTGCAGCCCTAATTTAAAAGTATCGGAAGCCTTGGTTTAGCTCGCGGTAAGTGGTTCTCCTTGTTCTACCCCTTGCTGAAACACCACCGAGGCCAAAGCCAGGTGAAAGGACCGTTGTCACCGAAGGGGGTAGTATTTATGTAAGGGTTTTTGCCCAAACTCCTGTGCAAACACCTTTCTGCAACATATCGGTTAAGCCGTAACTTAATGCTAAATCCAGCGGGAGGTGTACGAAAAACAGCCGGTTAAGAAAAACTGCTGCGCGAAAACGAGGTACAGCACTTTGAGAAGTGCAACAAAACAATTGGCACAACAACAACTGTGGGTGAACAGTCTGACTTTCAAAGCTGTCCAACAGCGCATTGGCCGCTAAAGCAATGCAGGTCAAACGGCTGTTAAAAATAACAATTGGGTATAAGGCATAATTATGTAGTCTATAGTGTCCATAATCTAGTTCAACTGGAGCGCTTGGTGACCTTCAAAGGGAGAGAAAGGGTCACCAGTGATCTATAAACCAGACCAACACTGGAACTGGTTCAAAAGCAACAATTGGTCAAAAATAGCGTGGAAGGCATCTGCATTTTCTGAGCACATACACACACTATTTTGAACTGAACTAGACTTAAAATGTGAAACTGTCCTATATGGGACCTAGACTTAAAAAGTGAAACTCTCCTATATGGATGTCATTAGGATTAACTGTATACCAAAAACATACAAGAAATAGCCCATTTTGCAGGCAATGGACCAGGAAATGTTACATATGCATATTGTAATATTTACACCATTTAACAAAGAATAGTGGGTCCATTTTTGAAGGTACTATAACCACATACATTGATGGCAAGAAGTTAAAATGTTAAGTTTGGTAAAGTTGATGGAGTAAAGGCTGAAAGTGAAACGGTCACTGGTCAATCCCAGTTGTGTTGACACCTTTCATATTATATATTCAATTTTTACAACCGATTCTTTGCACCAAACTTCAGGCTGGTGCTTTTGTGTGTTACATCACCCTGTAAAAGGTTTGCAAATAAAAACACCATCCTCAATTTGTTCTGTTCTTAGTAAAATGTTGTTCACAGTTTATGATCAGAACTTCTTTCACAAGTTTCATGATCGTCCAGTTACAGTCTTCCAGCTTTTCCCCTGTGTGTGTGTGTGTGTGTGTGTGTGTGTGTGTGTGTGTGTGTGTGTGTGTGTGTGTGTGTGTGTGTGTGTGTGTGTGTGTGTGAACCTTTCTTCAAAGTGAACTTACATAAATGTTATTCATACCACAAACCACAACCTGTTACACAAATAAACAGCACCTTCAAAGTGAGCAGTATGAACATCTGGAACACCAGTAGGCGTTATGCTAGTTTATACCATAAGGTAAAAATCAATGGTGGAGTGGATGTCTTGCAAAGCTGCTTACTCTGATGACGACGTCCAAATAAAGCCCCAAAGTTGGGGAGGATCAAAACTGATGTGACAGCAATGCCATTAGTGATTGGAAAATGATTAGTCCTGACAGCAGGGCCGTCACTGTTTTTGGATAAATTTGCACTTTGACTACAAAATAATTGCGGCTTTGCTACATAATACAGATCTCTATAAAGTTGCAGCAACAAAACTAAATTATAATATATTAAAATGAATTAAACAAAAGTGCATTATATGAATAACTAAGAACACAAAATGACAAAAACAAAAACAAAAACAACCCCCCCAAAAACAACAACAAACAAACCCACAGAAACATTGCAAA
>CAUZXP010000436.1:0-2500 GCA_963584105.1 Alviniconcha strummeri | reverse complement strand
CCCTCACAAGGTAATTTACACGGTTCCGTTGTTGCTTATATTCTACAAATTTCTTTTGCTTCCTACACTTGTCCCTCAGTAACATGGCTTGCTTTATATCAGTGTTCAGCCATGGTGGAAGGGTTTGCTGTTTCACCCGCTTTTTTTTGAGGGGGGCATGCTTATTAATAACATCAAGAAATAAGTCAATCCAGTGTGACAGTGCCACATTGGGGTCGCTAAAATTGTACACATTTTTAAAGGGGATTACGTGCAAATCCATCAAAAAAGCTCTTTCATCAAACTGTTTGAAACATCGGTAAACAATTGAAGAGTGGACATTCAGAACAGGCTTCACAGTTTTGACAGACAAGGTACAGCACACTGGAAAATGATCGCTGATTCCTGTGGCAGGCACTAGAATATTTGACACAATGCTAGTATCACTTGTGTAAATATGATCAATTAGTGTTGAAGAATGGGGAGTGATTCTCGTAGGTGACGTAATCATTTGATTTAGGCCAAATAAGGATATTGTGGAATCCCATGCTGGGTTACTTTTTTGCATGTCAATATTAAAATCACCCAACAGGACAACATTCAAATTACAGCCCTGCACCCTGTCCATCATTGTAACAAATTGATCATACCAGTCAAACGTTGAAGCTGGGTTTCTATAAATATAACCAACTAAGATACTGGACTTGCGCGTTTGTATTTCTAACCACACGCTTTCTACTGCTTCAGACTCTAAGTCAGGACGGCGACGGACAATTTTGCTGACTGAAGAATGTATGTAAACAACTAAACCTGTGTGCTGAGATCTGGCAGCATCCTTTCGGATTAGTGAATAGTGAGGAAGAGACAGACCTTCACTTGGAATGTGGCTTTTCAGCCTAGTCTCACTGAGACCAAACAGGTGGAAGAGTTGATGGGATTCAAAGAAGACATTAAGATCATGAATTTTTTTCTGAATGTGGTACACATTAAGGTGACCGACTCGGAGACAGTCGCTGGACATGCTAAACCCTAACTAACAATCCGTTCCTAGAACTGAAAAATGCAGAAATTCAAATCTCTGCGTGATTAAATGTTCCTTTAAATGTTACATATATATATATCCCAGAGGACAATGGCGCATACAACTGAAAACAACAAGAACAACAACAAAACGAACTGGTAGTACAAATTTCGGAAAACAAAGCAGAGGGAATCCACACGAAACACGATTAACAATCCAAAGGGAGCCGGCACAGCCGCTCGAGTTCTTGGACAGATGCAGACACAAACTATTCAGCTAATGAAATATCCCAACGTTTCCACCGGTTAACTATTCAAAGGGAGCAGACACAGCCGCTCGGGTTCTTGAACAGTTTCTAACACGAAGTATAAATTAGGTAGTGGAATATACTAACGTGCCCACCAGTTAATGCAAACGGAGCAAGCACTACTGTTCGTGATCCTGAATAGATGCAAAACACAAAGTATTCAGCAAATGAAAAACACCAACGTGTCCACCAGGATCCTGGACGTATACTATAAACTATAATTGTCTCAAGGCCATAAGTATACAAGTCTGTCAGTGTCACAGACCGGGGCAGTGCAACACACAATAGCGCCGTGATGATTGACGCAGTAATACGGAGTCAGTCAGTCTATGGTACTGGTTACAGAGTAAGAGTAACGCACTCATATCAGGAACTATAAGTTGTTCGCGTGCACGATCGAGCGCACGCGCGCACACACACGCACGCATTCACGCCACAAGCACACACCAGTCAGGTGTGTACAGAAATAAACTACCGTTAAAACACACTGCTGGACACACACTGCAAGCTTGCGTTACACAAGTGTCTCCGCTGCACCCCCCCAGTAACTGGTGCGATGGGGGTGCAGGACGATGCTGGCTTGCTGTGTGTTGAAGGAAGGGTGGGCTGTGGACCCGTATGTACACTGACGTCCACGTGGCGGGAGAGCTCCATAGCTGGACTGCGGCGGTGGCGCGGCCCACCTTCGGAGAGTGTGTCGATGTGCTCCGTACCAGCCACTGAAGGGTGGCGGAGTGGTGCCGACATCACGGTGTTGGGGTGTTCCTCTGCTGTAGCGGTGAGGCTGATGGTGTAGTGGGGCGTCACCAAGCCGTCGTTGTGGGATGGAGCTTTCCGTGTCCGCAGGCCGTTGTTGTAGCAGTGGAGGTGGTGGGAAGGGACCGCGAGTGGTTGAAACAGCTGGCCCATTTCTGTACTGCTGGCGCCTGCCACCGCCCTCTCTGAGGTGCTGGCTTGGCGGGCAGTCAAAACGTGGCTGAAACGAAGGGGTCTCCAGCAACGGCACTCTGCCACTAGCAGAGGGTGACGGATGGGAAGGGCGTTCTTGGGGTCGAAGGGGAGGCCGGGGTTGGCCCACATACATGTACTTGACATTGCACGCAAGTCGCACGGTGCCTTTGGGGCTTGGGTGCAGAGCGTCACGGTAGAGCGCTTTCCGGGGGGCGCCGCTGTTCGTGGTGAAGGTGTCGGTG
>CAUZXP010000435.1:0-16420 GCA_963584105.1 Alviniconcha strummeri | reverse complement strand
CTCCATGCCGCCATGAAATCGATACCCGAGTCACACAGCTGACAAAGCTGTACCTGAAGACGACTGCTTCCATCCGATGATTTACGGTTATTATGTATGATGATTTATGGTCATTATTTATGATGACGTATGGTTATTATTTATAATAATTTATCTGCCGCTCACTCGACCTGCTCGCCAACGACACGGCGCCCACCACCGTCAGCGCCGACTGCAGCGCGTGCTGCGGTCGATGTCAGCCAAACGCCGCCTCCCTCCACTGCAGCCACTGCACTGCTCTTCTCCTCCACTGATCTCACTCACTTTCCTACTAATCCATGTGTCATAATACGCTCTTCGCGTGCACTGATCTCACTCACTTTCCTACTAATCCATGTGTCATAATACGCTCTTCGCGTGCACTGATCTCACTCACTTTACCACTAATCCATGCGTCATAATACGCTCTTCGCATGCACTGATCTCACTCATTTTACCACTAATCCATGCGTCATAATACGCTCTTCGCGTGCACTAATCTCACTCACTTTACCACTAATCCATGCGTCACAATACGCTCTTCGCGTGCACTGATCTCACTCATTTTACCACTAATCCATGCGTCATAATACGCTCTTCGCGTGCACTGATCTCACTCGCTTTACCACTAATCCATGTGTCACAATACGCTTACCAGTAATCCGTGTCACGCGTTAGAATACGATCCTCCAAGTGCAATCATCTCACTCACTTACCAGTAATCCTTGTCATAATACGCACTTCAAAGAGCAATGATCCCACTCACTTTACCAGAAATCCAGGTGTCATAATATGCTCACCAAAAGAAGGATACGCGCATGCGTTTCGGACAGAGGCTGGGGGGTGGGGGGGGGGGGGGGGGGAGCAGAGTAAATAAATAAGTCAGTAATTAAGTAATTTGGTGCTTTACGCCCAGTCAGGGAGCAGAGTAGACGGTAGCAAGCCGTGCGTTGACAGTGAACACCAACTGACGAGCGCTGCTCCAGCCGCCAAAAGACATCAGGCGGACACAGGCACAACACAGGACGTGACACCAAGACGTGTGACTGCTTACCTCAAAATCCCATGACACCCCGATCAGCGACTGCGGGTCGTTGCACTCCAGTGACGCCAGGTGGGTGGGGGGTGGGAGGAGGGGGGGGCCGGTCAGACTTGCGGGGCAAGACCCATTCTTCATTCACAATGCAGCTGTAGACACTGTCGCCGGATCTGCGGGAAAAGAATGAAACGCTGGCATCAACACAACCGTCAACGCTTCCTTTTGCTTTTGTTGGATGTTTGAAGTGTGTGTGTGTGTGTGTGTGTGTGTGTGTGTGTGTGTGTGTGTGTGTGTGTGTGTGTGTGTGTGTGTGTGTGTGTGTGTGTGTGTGAGATCCTGCTGGAGGTGTGTGACATAACATGCAAACAAAAGACATCCCGAACAACGGCTCTGTCTACAAACTGTAAACTATAGTGCCGAGGACGTCCTGGGGAGGCCGAAAGTGTGGGACACAAGTCACGTTGGAACTACGGAAAATAAAGACTGCAGACGCAGCACGCCGTCAGAGACGCCGCTGTGGTCCAGCCGTAACCGCATCTAACGGCGCTAGGCTGCTTAGCACACCGACTTCAGTTCCAGTCCGGTTCCGGTCTCCTGTCGGTTCACAAGTGGTACTTCACGGACAATGCCGCAGGACAGCGCCTCACTAAACATGACTCCTACCGCAGCTCATCCCCATGCAAGTCATTCTGGTGGTGACAGTGTAGTCAGCTGGTTCCCGTCTCCCCAAAGTGACAGTGTAGTCAGCTGGTTCCCGTCTCCCCAAAGTGACAGTGTAGTCAGCTGGTTCCCGTCTCCCCAAAGTGACAGTCCAGTTTGCTGGTTCCTGTCTCCCCAAAGTGACAGTGTAGTCAGCTGGTTCCCGTCTCCCTAAAGTGACAGTGTAGTCAGCTGGTTCCCGTCTCCCCAAAGTGACAGTGTAGTCAGCTGGTTCCCGTCTCCCCAAAGTGACAGTGTAGTTATTTGGTTCCCGTCTCCCCAAAGTGACAGTGTAGTTAGCTGGTTCCCGTCTCCCCAGAGTGACAGTGTAGTCAGCTGGTTCCCGTCTCCCCAAAGTGACAGTCCAGTTAGCTGGTTCCCGTCTCCCTAAAATGACAGTGTAGTTAGGTGGTTCCCGTCTCCCTAAAATGACAGTATAGTTAGCTGATTCCCGTCTCCCTAAAGTGACAGTGTAGTTATTTGGTTCCCGTCTCCCCAAAGTGACAGTGTAGTTAGCTGGTTCCCGTCTCCCCAAAGTGCCTGTCAAGAGCCAGCCCGGCGCTGACCAGCGGTAAAGGGAGGCCAGCACAGAGCGGGAGGCGGGAGATGGGAGGTGGGAGGCGGGCGAGGACGGCGACCAGAGCTACGGTGATGTGTGGTCCCGAGGAAGAGCGCGATCTGTATCTCCATTCACAACTCCCAACTGATACACAACCCGGCAAGCAGCCTACAGAGAGGGATTAAGCACACTGACAGTCTACATAATGCACACAACAGAGCGCATCAGCTGCCCTTGCTGTGGGCATGGAACCTGGTTGTGGCCCTAACTGCACCTGTACGTACAGTGGCCCCATCGATACTGTTTCTGCGTTACCGTCTCTGCTCTGGTCACCAGTACCTCCTCTGGTCACCAGTACCGTCTCTGGTCACCAGTACCTCCTCTGGTCACCAGTACCTCCTCTGGCCACCAGTACCGCCTCTAGTCACCAGTACCTCCTCTAGTCACCAGTACCTCGTCTGGTCACCAGTACCGCCTCTAGTCACCAGTACCTCCTCTGGTCACCAGTACCTCCTCTAGTCACCAGTACCGCCTCTGGTCACCAGTACCGCCTCCGGTCACCAAATACTGCCTCTGGTCACCAGTACCTCCTCTGGTCACCAATACCGCCTCCGGTCACCAATACCGCCTCTGGTCACCAGTACCGCCTCTGGTCACCAAATACTGCCTCTGGTCACCAAATACTGCCTCTGGTCACCAGTACCGCCTCTAGTCACCAATACCTCCTCTGGTTACCAGTACCGCCTCTAGTCACCAAGTCCACACTACGTCAGCCGTCTCCACTGAAACCACCTGTACTGATGCTGATACCTCCTGTGCCGATACCGCTTGTACTGATATCATTCATACTGATACCGCTTGTACTGATACCATTCATACTGATACCGCTTGTACTGATACCATTCATATGATACCGCTTGTACTGATTCTGTTTGTACCGATGCCGTCTGTGCAAAAGCCAAGACGCTAGCGGTGCTACAAAAAATTACAAAGACGTCTCCGTCAGCACTGCACGGGGCCGACTTCACCAGCACTGGCCACTACCCCACAGCCTGGTATGTGTGTGTGTGGGGGGGGGGGGGGGGGGGGGGAGGAGGAGGGGGGATGAACGACACGTAGAAACTTTCCGTCGCCATGACGGACCAAAATATGTGGACAAAGAGAGATAAAAAAATAATCTCTACAGACTGCAGATTCTCATTCTGGCAACAGACCTGTGGCTTGAACACTGTTGCCTTCAGATGCCAACAGACCTGTGGTTTGAACAATGTGCTTTCAGATGGCAACAGACCTGCAGTATGAACAATGATGCCTTAAGATGGCAATATTCATCATCCCCAGGTAAAAACTTCACTGGCTGACGGCAATTCCTTCTGTTCTCCTGCTCGCCGCTCTGCCTGGAAATGTGTCCCTGATAAAACTGTCACGTGGCGGAAAGTTTAGATCTGTGCCCGCCACAGACACAAGGCAAAAGGAATCTGACCTATCGCAAGCACTGGCAAGTTAGGTGGTCTATGCATGAGGTCTACAGTCACTGGCAAGCTAGGTGTCCTATGCATGAGGTCTACAGTCACTGGCAAGCTAGGTGTCCTATGCATGAGGTCTACTACAGTCACTGGCAAGCTAGGTGTCCTATGCAGGAGGTCTACTACAGTCACTGGCAAGCTAGGTGTCCTATGCAGGAGGTCTACTACAGTCACTGGCAAGCTAGGTGTCCTATGCATGAGGTCTACTACAGTCACTGGCAAGCTAGGTGTCCTATGCATGAGGTCTACTACAGTCACTGGCAAGCTAGGTGTCCTATGTATGAGAGGTCTACTACAGTCACTGGCAAGCTAGGTGTCCTATGTATGAGAGGTCTACTACAGTCACTGGCAAGCTAGGTGTCCTATGTATGAGAGGTCTACTACAGTCACTGGCAAGCTAGGTGTCCTATGCATGAGGTCTACAGTCTCTGACAAGCCAGGTGTTCTACGTATGAGGTCTACAGTCTCTGACAAGCCAGGTGTCCTATGCATGAGGTCTACAGTCTCTGACAAGCCAGGTGTTCTACGTATGAGGTCTGCAGTCTCTGACAAGCCAGGTGTTCTACGTATGAGGTCTGCAGTCTCTGACAAGCCAGGTGTTCTACGTATGAGGTCTGCAGTCGACAAGCCAGGTGTTCTACGTATGAGGTCTGCAGTCGACAAGCCAGGTGTTCTACGTATGAGGTCTGCAGTCGACAAGCCAGGTGTTCCATGCATGATGAGCAGGCCTGCAGTCTGTTTGTCAACCTCGATATGAAAAAATACAGTGTACACTTTATCTTGTGTCTTTTAGAGCCCAGAGACGCCCAAAGTACCCCTCAAATCGTTCTAAAAATCCGTTTTGCCCAGAGCCGAGGGCACGAGACATCAACGATACAAGCTTTACATTGAGAAGGTTGTTTCAAAACGCCCTGTGGGTTAGAAGACGACTCTTATACGCCCGGTAACACGGCCAGTCCCAGGCCCGCTCACTCTCTGTGCTGGTTCCCTCGGGCGACGTGAGCACGGCCCTCTCGTGTCGAACTCCTCACACAGCCCGGTGTGCGACAGGCGAACTGGGTCAGGACACCTGACGGCGTCTTGCAGTGCAGTCCCGCTAACCGTCACTCACACTTCAGCTGCTTTCTAATGTCGACAGAACCGAAAGGGTGATTTCAACATAAAAGCCTCCGGTTGTGCTTGTCGTTGGCTTGACTCGGATTTCTTCCCGTTTGACAGTTGTGCTTGTCGTTGGCTTGACTCGGATTTCTTCCCGTTTGACAGTTGTGCTTGTCGTTGGCTTGACTCGGATTTCTTCCCGTTAGACAGTTGTGCTTGTCGTTGGCTTGGCTCGGATTTCTTCCCGTTAGACAGTTGTGCTTGTCGTTGGCTTGGCTCGGATTTCTTCCCGTTAGACAGTTGTGCTTGTCGTTGGCTTGACTCGGATTTCTTCCCGTTAGACAGTTGTGCTTGTCGTTTGTCTGACTGCTTTTCCCGTTTGTTGGTTTGATTCCGGTGTAACGACACGAACAGGGTGTGGTTGTCTGATTCATTTCAGTCTCGTTTACCCTTGTTTCAAACGGTCACAGTGTTATGCACTGTGTCCCCCCTGTGTTACCCCCCCCCCCCCCCACACACACACACACACACACACCCCTTCTCTCTGTCTTTCATGGCTTATACTAGTTATAGTCGAGTTGTTTATTATTATCATTTATTTTTAATCTGCCGGGACATGAATACTTGCTGGACTGTAGTTTGTTTATCTTCGTTTTTGAAGGTGAGTCTGAGATATCAGTTTCGCATTTTAAGGTGTGTGTGATGCCGGTGTCGCACTCGTTATATAACCAACACGGTTGACTGAGAGCTGAGTAAGGCCTATCAAGTAACCGTTGTGGTGTTCGTGCTACATGCACTGTGCGTGGGCTGCTTTCTGTGGGCGTCTTGGGCTGGAAGCAACTCGTTTGGAAGCAACCATGTGCGGTTGACAGGCTGTTCAAACTCATTTACTAATTCTGGAAATTCTGGTGTTTGTTTGTTGTTGGTGTGTGTGTGTGTGTGTGTGTGTGTGTGTGTGTGTGTGTGTGTGTGTGTGTGTGTGTGTGTGTGTGTGTTACTTCTGCACCAACATTCTTCCGCAATGAGTCGTTCACCTAGCGACCAAGTCCTACCAATCCGCACTGCAACATTCTCCTGTAGTGAGCCATTTACCCAGCTACCAAGTCACTGTACCTACCAATCCACATCCGTCAGCTGTGTTACCAAAGAAAAACAAACTTACAATTTTCACACGGAAAGTCTTCCTGTTCTGTGACGTCCAGTACCATCACCAGCGTTCACAAGAGACCGTTGTCGTATTTAGTACAAGTTTATGAAAAGCCGCGCGCAGTAGTGAACGCTGACGTAAATACTGCGAGATTGAGACCTACGCCAGAAAAAGAGGCAAACGTGAGACTGAGACCTACGTCAGAAAAGAGGCATACGGTCACTAGCGTTGCAGCCAACAACTACCTCCTGTACTGCACATCGTACAGTCAACTGTTGCTCTAACACTAAACAGTGACAACGTCAAAAGGAACAGACCACTTCAGTGTAGACCTGTGTGTTGAAAGTTACTCGGCGTCATAAAGCCGACGTTCCACCCGGTTTTTTTGCCGCTGTTGGTTAGTGTTACCCCATACGGCACAGACAATCGCCTGCCCCCCCGCTTCTCCCTGGCCACAAGCAGAGCACGGCGACTGCACACATGGTGTGCCATCAGGGTCCGTGACAAACACCGCTAGCGATTTTCAGTCCACTCCTAGCCGTACTCAGTGGCAGTCGGGGCATTGGACAGGCGTTGCGGGCCGTGCCGTAAGGTTAAACACGTCCTTCTCTCCCTCCTTTGCGCGGCCCGCAGGTAAGCTCGCTGGGCAGATGGCGGGTAGGTCAGTTCACACCTTGCTCACCCCGCCCCGCCCGCTGCCTGCCAGTCCCACAGTTCAGGGCTCCGACAGAGGGCGCCATTCGCACCGACACCAGCTGGGACTTCACACCAACCTCTTATGCAAATCACCGACAGGCCGGGTCACTTCACTGCACATGACCTCTAAGGAACGGCTCAGTGACGGCGCCTCAAGTCAATAAACTCGATATCCGCGGTCACAAGTCAATACTCTCATCACCACTGCCCGATTTGCCAAGTCATGTCACCAGTGCCTGCGTTTTAATTAATGTCAACAATGCTGATTCCTCAAGATATTTTATTAAATAACTTCTGAAATCCATTCATTAATAATGCCTTATTTGCTGTCATTTCACCAATGGTTGAATTCAAAATTTCAACAGTGCCTGGTTTCTGAAATTATTTTACCAAATACCTGACTTCTGAAGTCTGTTGATCAATGCCTGATTTCTGAAGTCATTTTGACAGTGCCAGATTTTGATTTTAACAGTGCTGGATTTCTGAAACCATTTCAAAAGTGACTGGTTTCTGACATAATATTATTATCATTCAATTCCTGATTTCTGAGGAATGTCATAATACTACTTACTAGTAGACTTTTAGTCATTTCACCAGTGTCTGAAGACAGTGAAGTGATATTTAAATAAAACTTAAAGGTTTTGGGGGGGTGTTTTTTAACATTCTATTTTCTGAAGTCCATAATTTTAAGACCTATTCCTGCTGGTCCTTAAAACAATGACCAGGAATATGCAGAGCCTGAGCTTTACAAATCATTTCACAAAAACCTGATTTCTTCACTTACTTCATGACATCTGCTGTCATGAAGAGCAGATGACAGGTACTGACTGTTTTATTGAATCTTCTATGTATACAGCTCTTTGCTGGTTTTCAGTTGAAACAGCAAACGTAACCAGACAATCTGGTCAGTAAGCAGACACTGGTTTCCCAATCCTGTCAGCAAGCAGACACACTGGTCTGCCAATCCTGTCAGTAAATACACTGATTTAACAATCCTGTCAGTAAGTAGACACACTGGTCTGCCAATCCTGTCAGTAAATACACTGATTTAACAATCCTGTCAGTAAGTAGACACACTGGTCTGCCAATCCTGTTGATAAACCAACACCTCTTCCTCCTTAAGGTTCAGCTACTCCCAGTCAGCACCAACCTGCCAGTCACTCCCACAGGCTGACAAATGCAGCACAGTTCTACTGCTACAGTACTGGTACCAATGTACATGTAGACATGGAAGTCTGTGATAGCAGCTTACTAATCGGTGGCCACAGATTTTGTTTTGTTTAAACTGCATTTCTGTAGTACAAATCTACACATGTATGTAGATTGTTTTTTTAAAGTTATTAGATAAAACAGTATGAGCTAGCTGGAGACTGAGAAGGTGGGTACCTGTCAAAGTTTTGACTTCAAACATCCACTGGAGAACAAGGGGGGTGGGGGTGGGAGGAGGGGACACAAGGGGGTAAACAACAAGGGGGTAAAGACACAAGGGCTGTCATGTTGTGGCAAGGTAAAAAAAATATTTATTTTTATTTTTATTAAAGGTGTATTTTATATATAATACTGCATGTATCTCCTTATCCATGTTTTCTCACTGAGCAAATTTCATGTTAGTAATCTGGTAATTTCTTAACCTGCCAAGTGTGAGGGGAAAAAGAGACTGACACTATTGACAGAACACAAACACTGACAACTATCATTGTAAGCAAAAGACACTACTGACAGAACACAAATGGTGACAACAATCACTGTAAGCAAAAGACACTACTGACAGAATGCAAACACTGGCAACAATCATGTAAGCAACAGTACTGTCTGCAGTGTATGTCATTATTTTCAAATGCAAGGAACAATATCAATAATCATCATTACTGTATCATGTATACATCATCAGATTTTGACTTAGTACAACAGTATTATCAAAACTGCAGTCAATGGCCAATGCAAGACAGTGACCACACTACTGACACTAGTGACAGTGATTCACGCTAATGTACTGGGTATACTGTACACTTGGCAACTCTATTCCATTCACGGCAACTCTATTCCAATTTCCATGCATCCTTCAGTACCCAAAATATTTCTGTGACGTGTGACTGGCACTAAATGACAGGAGTGTGATGCTCCTGATCAACAACATGCAGACGGTTATTTTAAGGTCAGATTTGTTAGTTGTACCGTAACACTTAACACTACAGCAAAGTGTGTTTCAAACTACACAAGAAGACAGTTCTTACTAATAAGAATGCATATTTTTTACCAACAGAGTTATTTATAAACAAGTAACAGCTTGCTACCCAACACTGTATTAGCAGGAACACTAAACTCCTTCAAAAACCTTATCAATAAAACACTGGTAACAGAATATATATATGGCACAAGGTGACTGATGAAAACAAGCCAGGTCAGTACATGCTGCACTCTTAAAGATAATAATGTTGAGCATAATATACACCAGTTTACCAAAGCATTCCTGACTTAGCACGTAAAAGGCTAAAATGCCTATGGGCCATAATCTAATATGATATATATTGGGTTCAAATCTCACGCCTGGCAACCCTGTCTCTTCAGTACTGTGTATTGTGCTTTACAACTACAGTTTACACCAAATCACAGGCTGACTCTTGCACCACTTTGTTTTTACCAGTGTTGAAGCAACACTGCTGCATGGATGCACATCTTGACACTGAAATCAGTCTCGTGTGGCAGCGCTGTTTACCCCACGCACACTTTATCTCCCAATATTTGGAGCCACTCAGGCTCCAGTACCAATGTGTATTACCAATACTATGCTAACAACTCCTGGTCCTAGACAACATTAACTTTCACAACTTGCACAACAGATTTCCATAATTGGACAGTCCCCAAAACTTCAGTATGACAACTGTGCCTTGACGTGATTTTTGTAACACTGGCAGCAGCAGAAGTTAGTGATGCCAAGAGCTGACCTGACAACATAGATTTCCCAAAATAGTCACATTGTACCTTTCAGTTTATAAAACATTGAAAATAATTTCCCTGAGAATAAAAGTGAAAAGCGAAGTTCACACCTGGTCACTGCACAACACAGGGACTGAAGGAGTCAGAACGGTGAAAATGTGTACTGTGTTACTCGCTTACCTCAGCTGATGTCACACTACACACCTCACCAAGCCTCACCACTGCACCATCAAAACTGCCTACCCGCCACTAGCAAACCCACGAAGAAGCCTTTGTTTGCATCTGCTTACCAAATCAGCACAGCTTCCATTCAACCTTTGTCTCTAACGCTCCGGCAAAGCAAGGGAAATGAGCGCCAAAAACACCGAAATCCTTGCCTTTTATCCGCAGTCTTATGAACCAACACCTACCGGTAAAAAATGACAACAAATCCACGTGGTTTGAGCTTGCAAAGACCGTTTTGGAGAGATGTTCAAACGACATACCCATTCCAACAGCTTCCTCCCAGCTCCAGGCTGAGTGAAGGCGAAATAAATATGTCGGGAGATAAAATGGCTGGAGCGCGAGCAGGAATATAATGGTCAATACCAGCCCAGCCGACACGAGCACAGTAGTGCGAAGATGACAAGCGATCTTCGAAATTTTCTTCAAACTACAGCCCGATTCGCGCACAAACACTATCAAGTCGTATACCAAAAGATTCAGCGTGAGCTTTTCTATCCATATCCGATGTTATTTTGTCTTTGGGAACTTTAATTTGGCCAGAAACGACCAGAAACGCCCGATCTTCAGTCAGTTGTCCGATCTATAGGTTTCGAGACAAAGTAAACGCTAAACTAACGCTATTTATACGATTGAACAACACATCAAAACAACCGGCACTCGGGTGTTCCCGACCCTATAAATGGCATCCTGACATATTCTACAAGTTTCGGCCACAAACTACGGCAAAAATCAAGAAAATTTGGAGCCAAACCTGCGCTGAAGTCCTGTTCGGCTTTTCCGAGGAAAATGGAGTGGATTCAGTCAGGTTTCGAGTCGAGCGCATGTGGCAAGAGTCGTGACGTCACACGCCATAGCAAACAATGCACTCTGCGCTTCTCTCGCATTTGAAGACGTTTCCTAAGTCGCATCTTGCGTTTTTCTGCATCGGGCTTGGCAGTGGCATGGATGTGAACCCATACACTTTGTCAGAGTCTGTGGTTTTGCTGGTTTCGCTAAGATTTCCCCCCAAATCAAGATATTCTTTGTGATTTTATTCTGCAAGTTTCTGCGAAGGCGAACCAAGAGCATTGAAAGACAGGAGATAATGCATCTGTTGATAGTTGTAATAGCATTTGATAGATATTGTTTACACGATACAGTGGGGCAGGGGCTAGCCAGCTCCCAGTTATCAAGGGTAAAGGGGCAAGCTGGTTTGTTTGGCTGTGCACTGTGTGAAATGCTAGGCAAGGTAGACTGACTTTTCCACTGGTAATCACCCCCAGTAGTTGTGTATCAGATAGACGCCAGTGGATACCGCACGCTTGCGGGAAAATTAGGCCGCCTTGTGTCGAACAAGCGTTTCGCTTTGGCTGTCGTGTTGGAAGGGCTCATTGTGGGTTTAAGGGGGTTCGGGTTAACTTAACTCGTTATAGATAATGAGATGTGACTCACAAGTCCTTATTTTGTTTCACTTCCCGCAGCACACCAGTCATTTGGAGCGTTGTGACGCAGTTTTTAAACCTTAGAAACACCGCCATGTGTCATAAATGTTTTGCGTGATTTGTCCATCAAATTCATCGCCCCCGCATGATCACTGTCAGTCCCAATCAACAAACGCCGCAGTGGTTGTGTTGTTTTGTCACGATCGGTTGTTTTTCAACATTGCCACACACTTATCAGTGAAAATAGTGTAGCTTCATTTTGTGAGCATGTTATACGTTACTGACTGTGATGTTCGTGTGGCTGATACTGACGTAATATATGTATGATTTCGCTCAACCTGCCTCAGTCAGTCCCCAATTTATTCAGTTAGTGCAGTGACGCTTTCCATTGCATCAAAGATTATAAAAGTGGCACGTATTTATAATCTTTGCTTGCATATATGTTCGGTTGTAAAGAGTGAAATCCGGCTGACTGTGTGAGATGAGTTGATCGATTTGGCCGGTTTCGCTCTGATATTTTTTTCACTAAGGTGAGGCGGCTGGAGTCTAGATGTTCAGTTCAATCAGTTGTTACTGACCGAGCGCATTCAGTTCACAATAAAATACTTTTTACTGCACAACAGTATAGTGTTCTAAGACAGGGCATTTTTGACTCAGACCCCCCCCCCCCCCCCTCTCTCTCTCTTTCTTTCTCTCCTTCTCTCTCTGCTTTAAAAAAATGTTTTGTAAGTTGTGGGTTTTTTGTTTGTTTTTGTTGCCGGTTTTGCTTTGTTTTTCAGTGGTCCTTGCATCGCCGTGGACAATATGCACGGGTGGCTGACACGTCACGTGACTAACCTCATGCTGGATGACACACCTCAGCAGTCAGTTTGGCACCAACCAAACAGTGTGTAACTATAATATAATGTACATTTATTATGCGCTCATCAACCCCCTGCCGGGAGTTCTCACATGATACATATTAACCTAAATATGATATCCTATACACATGTAGAACACAGTCCTATCAAAACAATTTACATAAAGTATTACTGATATGGAAAAGCAAACACATGCACTACACACACACACACTGACATACACACACACACACACACACACACACACACACACACACACACACACACACACACACACACACACACACACACACATACACACACACACACACACACACACACACACACACACACACACACACACACACACACACACACACACACACACACACACACACACACACACACACACACACTGAACACACACACACACACACACACACACACACACACACACACACACACACACACACACACACACACACACACACACACACTGACTACAGCAGAAACTGGGTACTGATATTAGCTGGGATGAAAATACTGTGAGAAGAGGAATGTTTTCAGCTTGGCTTTAAAAGATGAAAGGGTTGAGCAGTGTCTAAGGTCCTGTGGGAGTGAATTCCAAATGTGGGGTCCAAAGCAATAGAAGGTGCGAAAGCCATAAATCTTGCCTTTGTGTTGTTGGATTTTCAGCGTAGTGTACGAGACGGAGTGTAGACATGTAGCAGGATCAGAACCATTTATTATCTCTGAAAGACATACAAGCGACTTTATACTTAATACGTTCTGAGATGGGGAGCCAGTGCAGTTTTTCCAGGAGATGTGTTGAGTGGTGGTGACAGGGTGACAAGAACAAGGAGTCTTACAGCAAAGTTTTGAATTTTCCGTTCTGGAGAGGTTGGATGACAGAATTAGGTGTACCCATGAGGAGACAGTTGCAGTAGTCAAGCCGTGATAGAATATAGGAAGTAACAAGAGTCTTAATTGGCTGCGTCTTCAATGAGAAACCTGCGGATTGAACTAATGCGTTTAAACTCGAAATAAGCAGTTTGGCAGATTTTATGACGTGCTTCTTCATGGACAGTTTTGAGTCAAGAATGAATCCAAGGGGAGGGGACGTTGTGAGAGCCAAGAGTAATCGAGTCAGGGAGGGAAACGATAGAAGGTCGCAAGTAAGACGAAAAGGGAAAGAGGAGAGCTTGTTTTGTCGTCGTTCAGAAGTTGAGCTGATTTTCGGCCATCCATATTTTTATGTCGTCTGTGCATGCATTGAGTTCTTTGGTGAGGTTGGTCACTGAGAGAAGCGAGTTCTGGAGTTATGTGTCATCTGCGAAAAGCTTATGGTTTACAGACTAGAGTGGTTAGCTATGATATCGGAGAGAGGCGTAGTGTACAGGACGAAGAGAATGGGCCCCAGTACTGAGCCCTGAGGCACACCGTACATGAACTGAGATGGTGACGAAGACGAGTTATTGACTGAAATGGACTGGTATCTGAGAGGTATGAGTGAAACCATTGGAGTGCAATAGACTGAACGCCCAAAACAGAGTTCAGGCGGGAGAGGAGCATTTGGTGGTCAATAGTGTCAAAAGCGGCAGAAAGATCCAACAAAAGAAGAACAGAAATGTTGTCATTGTCCAGAGCTGAGAGAATATCGTTTACAATACGTAACAAAACGGTCTCGGTGCTGTCCTGCTCGATAGGCTGACTGAAAGGGTTAGGGTTAGGCAGACAATAACTACAGGCAATAAAAAAAGTAAGAAGAAAAAAACTGGGGGGGGGGGGAGGGGGGGGAGAAGAAGAAGGAGAGCGAGAGAGAGGGGGGGGGGAGAGAAGAAGAAGATAAGGGGTATTAAAGTGATAACGAGTACTGAAGCAAGCAATTACGGTTTAAGCAACACTTCAAATGCAATATTTCACCATCGTGAACAGCTATAAATAAGCATAAACTAAGCAACGAAAAATACAACTGATCCCCAAAACCGTGATACCGTCCGAATGTCATGTGTCAGTGCAACGCAACCATTTTTCAGAAAAAGAAAAAAGGGGGGGGGGGGGGGGGAAGAACAAAGAAGAGAAGAAAAAAAGGGGGAAAAAAGAAAGAAAGAAAAACTGGAAGAAGAAGAAGGTAGCTGTATGACAGACTGTGCACGAGTTGAGCTTTGTCGGGTGGTTTCAGTCAGTGTCAGGTCGGGTGGTTTCAGTCAGTGTCAGATCGAGTAGTTTCAGTCAGTCAGGTCGGGTGGTTTCAGTCAGTCAGTGTCAGGTCGGGTAGTTTCAGTCAGTCAGTGTCAGGTCGGATGGTTTCAGTCAGCCAGTGTCACTGAGGTCGGGTAGTTTCAGTCAGTCAGTGTCAGGTTGGGTAGTTTCAGTCAGTGAGTGTCAGGTCGGGTGGTTTCAGTCAGTCAGTGTTACGCCGACAGCAAGTGTTAGAGGCCGTTTGCCGGATCTTTCGGTGCACGAGCGGTGTTCACATGTGCCACAGGCGGAAAGTAAATACTGACGTAAACACCCGAGCTCACAGAAACCACAAGGCTTATTCATGGACGGGTAGTAAATACGGTACTCGAACCCGTTTTGTAGGCTGCGACAAATATTGCCTGGAGAAGTTTTATGCTGTTAAGGGCAGTTCATATTACTGAAACTACTGATAAGTAATTGTGTAAAACTGAAAACGATAGCTGGACAAAGGGTAGTAAACAGCAACAATATCCCTAGTAAATACTGTCAACGGTTAAGACGAACTAACCCTGGTAAGTACTGTCAACGGTTAAGACGAACTAACCCTAGTAAGTACTGTCAACGGTTAAGACGAACTAACCCTAGTAAGTACTGTCAACGGTTAAGACGAACTAACCACAACGACGAACATAAGGCACGCACACAGACGCACTGTGAAAGAGAGAGAGAGAGAGAGAGAGAGAGAGAGAGAGAGAGAGAGAGAGAGAGAGATTTGATTGATTGATGATCGCTTATATAGCGCTGTTCTCCGCTCTCTTGAGCAGACTCACTGAGCTCACATGTGTTTCAGTCTACGTGAGTGACTAGCATTTTACAGCGTTTTTCGTTTTTGTTTTGTTTTTGTTTGTTTCTTAAATATACACCGAAGTGGTGTACTTACAGCGTTGACATGGCTGGTGTCACATGAAACTGCAGCGTCTCGGCGCAAGTTCTGTGTACACCATACAACCATGCACCAAGTCACTTTATGCAAAGCCGCATACGTAAAATAAGCCCGTTCTTAACTGGGCGAATGTTTGTTCGCCCGAACATACTTCGGACACTTCGACGAACTATGATTCGTTTCTTAATTGAACATTTAGTTCGCCGAATATGGTTCGGACAGTCCAGACTTTACTTCATTCTCAACTGGCTTGTAATGAGATGCAAGCTTCGGCCCGAACTTGCGGCAGACGACGCAGCAGACAGCATGATCGAAAATCTAGGCTAAAGTCAAGTCAGTATACTTTAATCATCCCTCACAGGGTAATTCAACTAACTACTATCTCATTCTGGGTCTCCGAGACAAGGCTGCGCCTTCCACAAGTCAACAAATAAACAAATTCCCTCCGAAGCGAGTGAAGAACCTAGCGACACCGTCATCCATTTTTGTTTTTTCTCCATTTACAGGAGAGCTCTGCTCTCAGCCAATCAGAGGCAATGATCGGCCAATAGGGCGAATGTTCCCAGAACATGTTGAGCGAAGGTTTTTTGGACCCCGAATAGCTTGGACGAATACTTCCAACTAGGTTCGCGAAGAAAAGTTGGCCCAATTAAGAACCAACTAGCTTTGCCGAATACTTCCAACTAGCTTCGCGAAGAAACATTCGCCCAATTAAGAACGGGCTTTAGGTGTATGAGTGTTTAGCTGTAACCTGCCACCTACACTTTTGGCAGAATGGCCGGGGTCTTTTATGTGCTACTGCGGTAAAGCCCGTTCTTAATTGGGCGAATGTTTCTTCGCGAACCTAGTTGGAAGTATTCGGCGAAGCTAGTTGGTTCTTAATTGGGCCAACTTTTCTTCGCGAATCTAGTTGGAAGTATTCGTCCAAGCTATATTCGGGGTCCAAAAACCTTCGCTCAACATGTTCTGGGAACATTCGCCCTATTGGACGATCATTGCCTCTGATTGGCTGAGAGCAGAGCTCTCCTGTAAATGGAGAAAAAACAAAAATAAAAATGGATGACGGTGTCGCTAGGTTTTTCACTCGCT
>CAUZXP010000434.1:0-29803 GCA_963584105.1 Alviniconcha strummeri | reverse complement strand
CGACTGAAGGCCAGTGTGAATGCCTAGTCAGAGCAGTTCGTAATAGCATTGCTTGTTTTTTGTTTTGTTTTTTTTTAGATATATGTTTGTGCAACTGGCTTGAAAGCCCTATGTGAATACATGAACTCGTATATTTTTCCGAACATGTCCAGTTTGGGGATATATTCAAGTTTGGAACGTATTCAAACTCTTCTGTGGTTCATGCCGTAGTTTTTATTTGTTTTTGTCTTGTAACTTACGGTTATATCCAAATCACATATATTCAGCCATGAGATATATTCTAACTCGTACTCTGCGCTTATTTTCAGTTTATTTCTTTGATATATCCAAATACTTGCTTCTTCTTTTTTTGTTGCATTTTTCTTTCTTTGCTTCTTTTCTTTTCTTTTTCTCTCTACATTCATCGAGTGGCGACTTCGCTTATAATTATTTTTGTTTTTCTTGTTCTTATTGTTGTTGTGGTGGTGGTGTGCCTATTTGTTTGTTTGTTTGTTTTTGTTTTTTCTGTTCACCCCGAGATGCTTATTTGCCCAGCTTTCGGTAATGGCCAAAATAATAGTGACAGGGGAATCAAAAGCACACTCGCCTGTGTGTACGCTGGGTCTTTAAAAAAATAAAAAATAAAAAGTGCACGCTTTTACAGCCGGTCGTGGAACAAGGAAAACGGAGCTGTGTTCTTTCGAATACAAATAGCTTTTGTTTCCGAAAAAAGACTGAACAATCTTTTATAAATAATTTGACATCTGTTTATAAAGTTGATAAGCATGTGCATTTAATGGAGTTGACTTATGATAAGTTTATTAAGAAATGAACACCATTCTAATCAGTTAGTAACCTGAATTCAGGGACATTTTGCGGTGCAAGTGTGAGCTTTACCTGCCTACTTTGTGTTCTGCCAGAACACACACACATTTTACATCCTATTTCCATGCTATGATGACAGAATAGGATTGTAACACCACGTTGCCTGAGTGAAACAGGTTTTGTTTTGTTGTTGTTGTTTCTAACACACTTCCCTATTGTCCAAGTGTTCTGGGCCGTTTTCAAGAAGTGTTCTGTCCTGTTTTCTAGCAATGTTCGGTGTGTGTGTGTGTGTGTGTGTGTGTGTGTGTGTGTGTGTGTGTGTGTGTGTGTGTGTGTGTGTATTTTTAAAAGAATGAACGGTTTTCTTTCTTAGATGCGTTTACTCCCCCCCCCCCCCCCCCCACCCCCCCCCCCCCCCCGACCCCCCTCTGTCTCTGTATGTGAGCTAGCTTTGTGATGAGTTTTGGTGACGTTGCGTTTTCATCTGGTATGGACTAAAAACTCAATGTGTACCATAAGGACGTCGCCTAGCCATTATATATTACAGACACATCAACACCAGCATAACCCCGCGCCTACCCCACCCACAACCCTCTACGCACATCGACACCCACCCACACGAATTGTAAAAACGCACGCACACACGTACACGCGCGCGCGCGCACGCACACGCGCGCGCGCGCACGCACACACTCACAGGCAACATACATGCACACGCACCAATAAAGTCGCCTGACGCCCACACAAATACGCATTACTACATTTAATGAAGAAGAAAAAGTTGCAAAACAAAAAGCTAAACAAAAAAGACAACATTCGGATAATATAATTATGCAGACACGTCAACTACTGTCAGAAAGAGTATTAGATTCTATTGGAAAGCACATTGCGCAAACAGGAATGTTTTCTGGTGGATCAGCTTTCATTTTCTCTCTTATGGACAGGTCGCAATGTCAGAGTTAGTGACTATAGCCACTGTGATTGACCATTCTTTACACGTCGTATTCGGTCAGTCAGCCACGAACTACATGTAGCAGACTACAGAAGAAAAGATTTTTAAAAAAATCTTCCAGTGATGTAAATTCCAATAGATTTGTGTTATTTCAAAATAAACTGTTCTGCAAAGGAAAGGAAATTCACTAATCAGGGCTCCCCATTTTCCCTGACCCTGGTTTCGGCATTTCTAAAGGTATAGATTTTGAAAACTTATTTTTCGCAAAACCACACACACACCACAAATTGGTTTTCCCTGTTAAACATAAGCCAGCCAAAATTGACTTAGCCATGCATTCTGAAAACAGCCCTGTGAGCACTGAGATTTGCTTTTTGCTGTACAACATTCTGATTTCTTTTCCTTTTTCTTTTTTTTTCCTTTTTTCTTTTTTGTCTTCTTTTTCTTCATTTGGTTTAACTTTCTTCTTGGGGGAAGATCTTGCCCCGACTGGCACAAAAATATGAATTGTAAGAGCAACATTTTCAAACATGTGACACGCAATCAGAAATCCAGAAGTGACGGAAACAGCCGAACTGGACATTCCCGAAGCTAACAGCAGTTACCTCCCTTGAACGCTTTCCTTTGTTTGGTTCCCGTTACTGCAAGCCAGAAGTAGTAACATAGCAAATCCAGCAACGTGTGTTGCATTGCAGTATACTTTGGTGATTCTCTTCACCTATTAGGCATATTTTTAAAGGTATTTTCACTCCCTACTAAGGATTTTAAAGGATAAATCTCACGCACAGAGTGAAAGTCTAAAGGGTGGATTTGAGGTTCTAGTGCATGAAGACGCACAAAATGAAGTTTTTCGGGAGCCCTGCAATAATACTGAAAACCATGCAGATACTCACCTATCAGTTTCACTGTGTATGCTGATATTGTAAGCCCTCTGGACCCTGTGTGACCCTAGAATAAATAATTAAGGTATTATTTACACAGCACAAAATCTTGTCTGCAAAATAAATTCTATGTATTTCAAGTGCATACACATAAAATTGAGGAACACATGTGCCAGCATACATGAATATAATTACCGACTATACACAACTTAATTTACATTAATTACAGCCAACAGATAACAAATGGGGACTTGAGACAAGGAAGACAGTGCCGAGGACGGAGGAGCAGAAAACATGGCACTGATTTTGACATGTCTACTGATCTGAAAGTGAAAGAAGAAATGTCTTCAGGTTAGATCAGAGAGGAAGTGGAGGTCATTCCATGTAGAGGGGCCAAAGACAGAAAAAGGCATGGAAACCAAGAGTGGAAAGTCAGGTACAAGGAATCGGGAGGCTGAGAGTACCTAAAGCAGAGCAGAGAGTGTGTAACTGTAATGTTGAAGGCACAGTTCTAGATAAGACAGAGCAGTGCATGTGATGCAGTTATAGCAGACAGTGTTTATCTTGTACTGAATTCTTTGTCATGAGGGATTGGGAGCCAGTGGAGAGGTCAAAACAGAGGAGTGACATAGTCAGTCTTACGTGTTTTCATGATGAGGCAAGCAGCACAGTTCTGTCGCCTCTGGCCAGCTCTGTCGCTTCCTCTTCCAACTCATCAAGCAAGCCACCCCTCCACAGGTTTGCCATGTCTGCATGCAAAACAGTACAGAACCATTAGTATTAGTTTTAGAAGGTGCTAAGTTATTACAGTATAACCTTAAGGCTGCATCTATAACTTTAAAAGGATTAATGGATTCAGGAGTTGGAATCAACAGCAGTGTGTGGGAAGAAAATTGCTCCACTTTTGTGTATAATTTCTGTATGACTGACAACAGGTGTGTGTGTGTGTGTCTGTGTGTGTGTGTGTGTGTGTGGCTATCACTGTTATCAGGCTATGCTTTAATTTGTCAACCACAGACCAGCAATCCAGTTTATAATTATATAGCTCTATTAATATCCCTTACAGATCTATACCCTTAGACCTCATACTATCAGTGCCAGAGGTATGCAGACACCAACTGGTTTACAAACTGTTGCATATTTATTTATTTTTCTCTTTAAATACTGCCCTGATACTAGACTAGTAAGACTAGTAATAGGCGGATATAATCATAAATGGCTGAATGGGCGTAAAAGTCTAAAACGCCAAGTTACTTACTCTTCTAAATGCTACGTTTTACAATATATATATATATACTGTATGTATGTCAGATGTGCCTGTGAGTGTGACAGGTTAGGCTTTGCGGGCACAAAGATTCTCGAGAGTCAAAGTTCCTTTGGGTCAGACTATAAACCCAGGTCCCGGTATTGATTTCTGCATTCATTTACAAAAATCATGCAGCTTTGAGAAATCTGACCCATTTTCATTCACTGTTTTTTGTTAATTCTGTTAATCATGATTTCCCCATGTGTATACTATAAGTTATAACTGTGGATCACTGAATCAGTGAATGTGGATGTGTCCTGTGTTGTCATTTCAACATTGAGGTTAGACCGTTAGTGTTTGATGAAGGAAAATAAAAGAAGGGGAAGTGAAAATTCTTGCCACCTGCCTGATCTGCTTTTGCTGACTGTTCATTTCGGAGCTTGGATCGACAGCAACAAATTTACACAGGTTAAAGTCATCAAGTTAGGTATTGAACATTACGATTACAACACGAGCTGTAGAAATAATAATGTTCGACATAATTATAGCGACCATGCCTGTCTCAGTGTCTGCCTTCCAGAGTTCTAAAAATGTAAGGAGACGATCTTTTTTAGGATCATTCTTTGGCTGTGATATTTTAGTAATATTTATTACAATTTTTTCATTTTATTATTATTTATTCTTTCACTTTTAGGTGATCGATTTTATTTTCTGTTGGCTTCCCTGGAAGTGACGTCAGTCTGGGGAGTCAGTACAGTTGCCATCTTAGATTCTTCAGTAAACTGTGTATGCGTGTGGTCGACAAAAAAGTTAACTATGCTGGCCTACTGTGTTGCCGCGAACTGTAACAATTCGCAGATGACCCCAGGTATAACAATGCATGAGCTCCTGCGCAATCAACCCGCAGTGAGGCGAAAGTGGATTAAGTTTATACAATTCAAACAAGCTGACTTTCTTGCTGCGCCACATCACGCCCATTTGTGTAGTGAGCACTTCAGTGAGTGCGATTTCGCAAACCCCATGGAATACCGCACGTTGAAGCTGACATGATGTTCCGGTACTCTTTCAAAATCCTGCCTGACAGGCTCAAACTGATACGGCTATATCCTTGTGGGTATCTCGGGCAACGTATCAGTTTCATCTTTGGAGCTCGAGTTGGGCATTTTGCAGCGACTCCCCAGAGTGATATAGTAGGCATATGGTCACGTGATTTGGGGATCATGCCAACGCTTTTGGTATGACAGAAAATGCCTTTTTTTCATTCATTTATAACCCTCAGATCACAGTTTCACCTACATCATCATTCTCAGCGAGCTTTAATGGAAATCGTGTCAAAAATCACCCCTAACCTTGGACTTGTCCTTTAAGTTAACTGTTCAACTATTTTTGTCCTTGTCCGAGTCAACATCACCAAGAAACACATGGATGACAGGTTGCGTGTGTGTTTTCCTGTGACACCCAAAAGCAGCAAAAGTTGCACTTACTCTTACTTGCTCCATTTTCTCTTACAAAACACTTACTTGTTTGTTAAATAATATGTATTACTTATTTTGTTATGAAAAACAAAGTATCATATTGTCTCATTAACGTTATGTTATCCACTACAACAAAAATAATGCAGGAAAAACTGTTCACATGGAAATAGTTATGTGTTTTTATACTTTACAGTAATAAAAAGTTACTGATTTATCATTTTCATCAAGAAACAAACAGCATTGTACATCTTGTTGAAATAGTAATGTACGACATATTTCTTACATCATTTGCTGTTTGTCAAGAAAGCTTAAATCTGAGGGAAAAATCATCAAATATTCCCTGTCCTTGTTCTATAAAGAATAACTCTATGTTTCAAAATGTGTTGCTTTTTATTCATTTAAAAATGTTCAAAATTTTAAATTGGCTGTATGTTGAACGTTATTGATTATTAAAAAAAAAAAACTATGCATAGCATGCTGTTCTGTGTGACACAGAACAACAACAGTTCACTTGGTGATACTCATGTGGCTCATATCTAAGATCAGTTGGGTTTTCAGTTAACTGCATGATTAGCAGCACAGTGATGTGGGCTTGTTGTAATGTGTAATGTTCAACATCTTGTCACAAATCACACTGAAAGTCAAATTTCTCAGGAACAAAGAGCAACACTGCCTTCTCCCTTCACTGGTGGATGACTTCACATGTGTTCATTTAAAAAAATGCATTACTCACTCACATCCTGTCAACTTTATTTTCTAGTACCTCTGTCCTCTTTTCTTGCACACCTTTTGGTACTAAGTCATGTGCACATTTTCTAAGCTACCACACACCAGTACACACATGGGTTAAATGAAGTTTAACACACCAAACATGATGTGAAACAGGCAGGATCAGAATACATGTAAATACATAGTCATAGGCCAACAAGGCTTTGAAATCATCAGTTGCAAACATTATTTGATGGTAAGTATGTGAAGAATGGGAGACAGGATAACTTCAATGAGTTAGAATGTTGCATACACAGAGACACAGAGATGATCAGTTGTGCAGCTGAAATTATGGTGGGAAAAAAATCAAGTTTGTTCTGATTCATTTTGGATGGGTATTTTTGTGTGAACAGCTTACAGTGTTACAGAGTGGAAACTGGGTGTGCACAAACCATAATTTTGATTGTGTGCTCCTTGTCGCAGGTGTCTCAGAATTTCATATTCTTTGTGCAAATATATAATCCAAGTTAGCTAGCTTGACATGTTTTGATACTGTTGATACTTATGATAGTCCTGTACTCTTTGCTGTGAAATGAATTTCCCCACGCAAACAAAAAATCCTTCTATTTTTTTCCTTTTTCTGTTCTTCCTTTTTATCAGATGCTGATTTATTTTTTTTTTGGGGGGGGGGGGGGATTTTTTTAAATCCCCAACTGTTTAAATAATCATGCTTACAGTTGAGTTTCATCACACCTTGATCTTACCATGCCTGTGAGTGCCGTGCCTCATGATGCACACTCTGCCTGTTGCTCTCTCTAGACTGTCTAGTCTCTGCGACGTCTGTTTCTGTGCATCTGCACGTCACATAGGTCTAAAAGTAAAACGCTGTGCCTTTTTATCCTTCTTCCACTAGTTTGGCATCGATCCAGTTTCCTCCAGTTTAGATTCAATGACCTAGTTAGCTTTGCCGTCATTACAGTGGAAACGCTTAGTCTTACCTTATTACTCATCTAGAGTTGCGTCTCTACATCTTGGGCGCAAGTTATAGATAATCCTTCCAAGTGCGTAAGATTTCCTCTCAATTTAAGGCGAAAATCCGACAGGTCCCATTATTCCTTTGTAAATTATCGCCTTGTTCGCCATTATCGCCTTATTGACCATGTTCTGCGTGATTTGCGAGGACTAGGACTGTGTAGGAGTGACTTCCCCTGTTCACGCCGGTACCTGCGCACCTTCGGTAGGGTACTCCTGTACCGTGCACCGGGCGCTAGAAGCTCAGTCAATGGTAAATCCAGATAGGTGGGTGAGAACTCAGTGATGCGCGTTTTAAACTCTCTCTCTCTCTCTCTCTCTCTCTCTCTCTCTCTCTCTCTCTCTCTCTCTCTCTCTCTCTCTCTCTCTCTCTCACACACAGATTTTTTGATTTTTTTTTAATGTCAAGAACTTATGGACTCCATTTCGCAAGACATTATTATTATCATTGTCATTTATTTATTTTTAAGCATTGAAGCTTTCAGCCAAACAAAATTCTAAACTCAATTTTTTTTTTTTAATTTATTTATTAAAAACAAAACAAATTGCAAGCCTATTTGAAGACACCGTGTCCGATACACATGTCAGTATTGTGTACGCTACCACGGAGGTCACTGAAGTCACTGAAACAACCCTGGGTGTCTACAGTCTAGTCTAGTCAGACCTTGAAGCTGCACAAATGTAACACACACACACACACACACACACACACACACACACACACACACACACACACACACACACACACACTCACAGGTGCGCGGGTGCGCGCGCACACACACACACACACACACACACACACACACACACACACACACACACACACACACACACACTGGCACACACACACACATGTAGCAAACTACCTGTTATGCGGCTTTGAGCTGAGCCAAGTGCGAGCAACGCGCAGTGTTTGGTGCCCTACTCAGCATCCAAGGAAATCTAGGTCGACCACGCCATCTGCATCCGCCAACCACCATCGGCGACCAGCGACACGCGCGAATCTCACTGCTGCTAAGTGAAGGCTCTACGTCCCACACTCCGAGCACTCCGAGCACCGCTTTCCGGCACCTTCCTCCAAACTCCGCCAGATTTAGTTACGCCACTGAAGGGGCACTCTTTATCTCCGCGCAGCGGTCAGCGCCCTCCGGAAGGTTTGGGTACTGTTAAGACTGTGGAAGCAACCAAGCGCCCTAGCACGCACGGCGTAAACATGAGACGCATCCACCCAGGGTAAAATAAAAAGGGTCCGTCTCGACTCAAACAATTTTGGTTTTATTTGAGCTGGCGAAGCTACACGGTCAGTTATGAAACAAATGTCTGATATAATGTGAGTGGTTTGTAACAAACTTACTACTGTTTGAGCTCCAACAAAAAACTGCTCATTAGCTGACAGTTTTCTGGACCCTATGGCGTAACTAAATACGGCAGTGGTTGAAGGAAGGATGTCGTAAAGCAGTGCTTGGAGTTTGGCTACGTCCAAGCAGAGACACTACACTACAGTCTCTGGTCCAAGTCAACAACATAACGCTAAAATCCAAGGAGACGGTCGGACTTTCCTGGACCGTTTTAAAAGTTATTTTGGGTCACAAATATCATCACAATCATTAAATGAGGTCCATACCTACCGATTACAGCCAAAATCCGCAACAAAAAGTGAACTCCTTACAACGGACACCGCTACTGTTCTGTCTTGACTAGTGTAGGCCTGTGTCTTCTTCAAATGCTGCCTTACGTCCACAGAAACCGTAGGGACTATTAGGGACGGGTAGCCCCGACGTCCGCCTCGACTTTCACACAGCTCCTGAGCTCTGCTGCACGGAGTCATTGTCAATGTTCATTTGTATAGTGCAGTCTACTCTAACTCCGTGTAGATAGCCACATGTTCCTTGGGCCTGGCAAAGATGAGGGGGGGGGGGGAGGAGGGGAGAGAGGAGGGGGCTGTGAGAAAAGGGATGCGGGGAGGGGGGTAAGCGGGGATGTGGGGGGGGGGGGTGACTAAGGAACTGTCAATGAAATTGATTTCAACAAAACACAGTACCTTTTGTTATGTGGAGTGTGTCTGGCAGCCTGTTCCAGAGCGGACGCAGCATAGCGGGACAGCGCACCAAACACATCACACCGCTTCACGCTGACGTCCTAATGGCACTGAGTACAGCTGTTCCGCTTCACGATGACATCGTAATCACATCGTTGTTCCACACAGTGGAAACTAACGACATGGTGTTCCACACAGCGAAAACTAATGACATCGTTGTTCACACAGCGGTGAAAACTGAGTCACAGTTTCACATTACATCGCCTCAGTTAGTGGGTTCTTCAGTCTTCACGCCAACTGTCCATTCTCTCTAATAATTTTATAACAGTCACGGTTGACGGGTGATCGTTAAAAACAACCATCTCTGTATCCCAGTGACCAAAAGCGTGAGATGTTTCTCCGTTAAATCCGCCCTCTTCTGCTGCCACCGCCCGTCTCTTCTTCCTTTCTTCCTTCCAGTTCTCCAGGAACAGAGCCAGTTCCTACTCCCTCATCAGTGAATATTCATTCATCCACCAATGAACGCGCACAATCTACAGAAGCCGTGGTGAGTAGCAGGCACTGCTAACCACAGCTAATGTATTAATCAGTTAATTACTCGTCTGCACATAATTCCCAACCGGCCTGCATCACTGATTTCGAAAACTGTTTCAAAATGGAACTCGATTTTCTGCAAGTGCTAGAATGTTTCCTCAGCCGGAGCCTCTTTGCCACGTGTTTGGCGGGAAACCCCCCTCCCCACTGCATTCACAGTGTCCACCCAGACACACACAGTACACTACTTGTTGTAGGATCTCTGGTTACTATCAGCAAAGTTGAACTGTGTATAACAGTCTCACCCACCAGGTCGTGAGACGGTGTGACCTAGCGGTAAGGCGTTAGGCTGGTAAGCAGAGGGACTTCGGTTCGAATCCGCTTCGGCTCTCCTTTCTCTTCAAAAGTTGTGGTCTGTGGACACTGTCTTGTGACTTTGTCCCTCACAATTATGAAACATTAAAATGGCTCTCATCGCTGCCCACCTTAATGCAGAAGTCATTATGGTGGTGACAGTGTAGCGATAGGTACTTGATATAATCTCCCTTTCCATACCCCCTCCCCCCTCCTCCCCGTCCCTAATAAGCCTTATGGTTTCTGTGGACGTTAAGCATCATGTTTACTTACTTTTTACCTACCAGTAACGGACGGCCGACGCCTGGCAGTCCGACCACTTGATGGCTACCGTACTCTTCCTCTGGCCTCCCATGTTAGCACCACTTTCTTCTCGGGTTTAATAATAATAATAATGGACATTTCTATGGCGCATGATCCTTAGCAAGATCTAGGGCACAATGCGCCGTACAAAACGCTGCAGAAAAATGTATAAACACATACAATGGACAAGATATAAGATAAAAATAAACTGAGGTTTCGGGCTAGAATTTACATACAGGAATTTCAGTAAATAAACCAAAGTTGCCAGTGAGGTAACTAAACAGCCAGCGTGAGGAAATGGGGGAGGTGGGGGGGGGGGGGGGGGGGGGCATTTCCTCACGCTGGCTGTCCGGCGCTAATCAAAACAGCCTCAGCACCAACACTAGTGAGCCGGTTTGGCCTAACGGTAAGGCGTTCGGCTGGTAAACAGAAGGACCTCGGTTCGAATCCGCTTCGGCTCAACTTTTTCTTCAGAAGTTGCGGTCTGTGCCGGACACTGTCTTGTGACTTTGTCCGTCACAATTAATGAAACATAAAAATGGCTCTCATCGCTGCCCATCTTAATGCAGGAAGTCATCTGGAGGTGACAGTGTAGCGATAGTTTATAATAAATACAAATATTAGATTGGTAGTGCCTTATTCATCTATTTCATTTTTTAACTAAACAGTAAAATTAAGGGCATTAAAACACACACACACACACACACACACACACACACACACACACACACACACACACACACACACACACAGAGAGAGAGAGAGAGAGAGAGAGAGAGAGAGAGAGAGAGAGAGAGAGAGAGAGAGAGAGAGAGAGGAGAGAGAGAGAGAGAGAGAGAGAGAGAGAGAGAGACTACGAACGAACAAACAAACATAGGCGGGACAAACGCCATGTAACAACTGACTTGAACAAAACTGACCATGATAGGAAAGTTGTGGAGTTCAACAGTTGTAGTTTTCTGTCGTAGCTACACGCTTGTGTGGGTTTGGGGTGAAGATGGGTTTTGCACTCAGGTTCAGTTCCTGCCGCCCCCGGCGTCAGTTTTGTCACTGTTTGACACGAGTCAGCTGGCGCCGCTCACTCCGTTGTTTTCTCGTCAGTCTCAGTGTCTCACTCTCTTTCTTTTGTCCGTCACAGTTAATGTGTGTTACAATTTTATCTTAGCAATTTCATTCCAGCTTAAAATAAAATATTCACAGAGAGAGAGAGAGAGAGAGAGAGAGAGAGAGAGAGAGAGAGAGAGAGAGAGAGAGAGAGAGAGAGAGAGAGAGAGAGAGAGACTGTCCAATGAAAACCGCGGTGTTATGTTTGATACACACAAGACCCGCCCACTGACTGACTGACAGCGTGCGCTGTGTGTCTGGTTCACACACAAGACCCGCTCACTGACTGACTGACAGCGTGCGCTGTGAAACCCGGCCACGGCACTTTGTTACCAGTCCGTGAAGCTGTGGCAGTGCCCAGCTGTGGGAAATGATTGGTTTAGCATGGCTCATAAAACTCTTCAGATATTTTGAGTCAGTGCACAGGGTGCGGTAAGCTGTGGAAAAAAATAAACACATGGAAAAGATAAAAGCCGTTAGAAACTCCATATTACCAACGGTTAGCAGTTTTATTTTACCTATACTAAAACTAGATATCAAAACCCCGGTGTGTACTTCAAAGGATGGTTAGTTACGTACTGTACGTTTGAATGTTTTTTTGCAGATAAAAGTTTCATTGAGATAGAACGGACAGCGTTCGCGGATTTCCATCTGTTATTTAATGTCCTCTTTTTTTCTTTCTTTTTTTCCCTTTTTTTTCTTCTTTTTTTTTGGGGGGGGGGGGGAAGGGGGGGGGTTACAACCCTCATACTTCTCTGATTTAGTAAACACCAACTGCAGACAAAATGTTTAACTTAAAAAATGACAGTCTTTGCAGATTCGTATCTGTGCCTTTCAAAGGCGTCATCGTTGGTTTAACGTTTAGTACTTTTTATGGTTCATGCTTTTAGTCGATCTGAAAAATTTAACACCAGCCGTGTTTTCCGATGAGAAACGCTCTAGTCCTTGGTTGGTACTGACGACTGAATTCTGTCAATCCTTTTTTTCTTTTTTTTCTTTTCTTTTTTAGCAAAGCGTGTTTCCAGTCGTTCATACTATCTATTTCTTTAGACTTGAGCAGCACACTGCTTTTGTGTTTAGGAGGCATATAAACCCATGTGGGAGCCGCAACCGGTATCACTCGATTTCTTTGCCGCTCACATCACGACTGAGTCCATCATGATATTCTCCCCATCACGAATGAAATTGCCTGGTACTAGCAGCAGCAGCGGCAGCAGCAACAACAGCAGCGGCAGCAGCAGCAGCAGCAAGATAGAGCCACAAACATAACCGTCAGGACTACGGGGAAGATCTGTTCCATATAGGACAGAAAAAAATGCATAAGTGTCAATGCCTTTAGAGGGAAGACACTGATCCATATCAGACAGTATCAGTATGCAGAAAGTAGCGGGAAACATTTCCCTACTAAAACAGGAGTTACGTTAAAGTAAAAGTCCAAGGTTTTTAAGTATGCAAAATGACCATCGAAACGGTTGACAAATGAGTCACTAGTTTCAGATTTAATGAAAAAAAAAAAAAAAATGAAAAAAATGTTTAGTTGGGTTTTTAATCGATTTTATTTCGGTATGCTTCCCCGGAAGTGACGTCAGTCTGGGGAGTCAGTGCGGTTGCCATGTTAGATTCTTCAGTAAACTGTGTATGCGTGTGGTCGACAAAAAAGTTAACTATGCCGGCCTACTGTGTTGCCGCGAACTGTAACAGTTCGCAGACGATCCCAGGTATAATAATGCACGAGCTCCCGCGCAATCGACCCGCAGTGAGGCGAAAGTGGATTAAGTTTATACAATTCAAACGAGCTGACTTTCTTGCTGCGCCGCATCACGCCCATTTGTGTAGCGAGCACTTCAGTGAGTGCGATTTCGCAAACCCCATGGAGTACCGCATGTCGAAGCTGACACGATGTTCCGGTATTCTTTCAAAATCCTGCCTGACAGGCTCAAACTGATACGGCTGTATCCTTGTGGGTCTCTCGGGCAAAGTATCAATTTCGTCTTCGGAGCTCGAGTTGGCCATTTTGCAGCGACTCCCCGGTGTGACGTAGTACTATGGTCAAGTGATTTCGGCGTCATGGCGACGCTTTCGGTACGACAGAAAATGGCTTTTTTTTCGTGCATTTATAACCCTCAGACCACAGTTTCACCTACATCATCGTTCTCAGCGAGCTTTAACGGAAATCGTGTCAAAAATCGCCCCTAACCTTGGACTTTGAGGAACTAAAAAGGTATACCTCGGAAGTAGACGTGCAAATGATTCGCTTGGAAAACAAGCAGCAAAAGCAGGAAGAGAAGTCTAGCAGTCTCAAGAAGCGAAAAGCAACAGAGAATGAGGGAGGAAAGAAGAAGCAGCTGATATTCACAGAAAAGGATGAGCAGCCAGACACTCAACATCTAAAAATTCAGGACATTGGGAAAAACGAGCTGCTATGTCAAATTTTTGAGATGAGTAAAATGAGACAGACCTTAAAAAAAAAAAAAAAAAATTTTTTTTTAAAGCACAAGCACACTCTCTACCTTGATAAAAAAAGAAAGAAATTTTTATTTTTATTTTTATTTTTTAAATCTACATACACAGAGTTTGCATAGTACAATAGTTATTGTCACGTGTCGGGGAAAACTTCTGTCGCTGCTGTTCGATGTTGGCGTTTTGTTACTAATAACAACGGGCACCCCTCACACACACATACGAACAAGCAGTCCCACAGCAATCACACACGGCATGCTCTCACACATGCGCTCAGGGTGATCCAATCACGGACTCGCTCTCTCTCACGCAGCTCATGTGCATATCACCACCATGATATTTCATTCAGTTCACTATTGTAATCTTGACAACCGCTACACTACTGCATTCCATTAACGTAAACCCGGGTGCTACTAAGTAAATAATATTCCACAAACCTGGCCAGGCTTCACTCATCACACACACGCACTCCAGTGCACACAGTCCATGTCATCACAGTCTTGACCGCGAAGCGACGTCCGGTGGAGCTCGTGGCACTCGTTGCATTAGAGGCCGCAGTCCTGTGGTGGAGTCCGTGGCGGTGACAGTCAGTGGTGGTGACAGCCGGGCCCGTTCATCTCACAGAGATTCGGAATTAATTGCACCTCACAGTCTCTCTCCAGTCCATTTCACCTTTGCTTTCTCAGTCTTTGCATGTACATCACACGAATCACCTTGTGTCATGTCCTCTTTAATCCCTCCTCCTCTTCATGCTCATATTCCTCACTGCATCCCTCTTCTCTCGGGGCCCGGCTCCGACTCCTCTCGAGCCCCGGCTCCAAATGTTCTTCCTCAGTCTCTCGAGCCCCGGCTCCGACTGCCCCAAAACCTACGCTCCTTATCCCCCTTCTCCGCATTTTTGTATCCTTCCGCTAATTGAATATTCATCACTCCAATTCCATTTCGATATACAACAGAACGATATATCATCAAACGTAATAATAATGTGCTAACACTACTTAGCATGCAGTCAGGTTTGATGTTCCAAGACAAATGGCGATTCTTCAATTTATTGAATCATTTTAAATAGGGATTATTTCTCCTATTCCTTCACTATGATATGGTTTCAATCACCCCCACTACCTTCCTTATTTCTCCCCTCCCCGCGTCTGCTGTCCTAGAGGCTAATTTATGGTTTACGTTGACCCGACCATCCCACTGCCCGCCGAGCCATCGCACACCCTTCCCCGGCCCCTTTTCTCTGTCCCTCCCAGGTGGCTGGCTAGTCTAAACAGTCTTGGCACTTGGTACTTTCTGCCTGCACCGACTGATTTACTCATTTCGCACTTTCGTACATGCTCAATATGAAAATCAAATTTTTGTCATAAACAGAAGAAAAAAAGAAAAGAAAAAAAGGTTACACAATTTACAACAATGACAGTATTATAATGCCACCACTATATCATCAAAGTATAAAGTCCATAGCATTGCACCGCCATGTGGGTCATTCATGATCACTGTCCAGAATCATTTTCTTCACTGACAGGACAATACACTGGAAGGTTGCTGGTCGTGGCTGGGCAGTACGCTGGAAGGCTGTTGACCGTGGCTGAGCTGTAGGTGGGGGAGGGCTGACGGATCTGCTGGAGGTAGCTGCCTGTCACACACATCGTCAGGATCCACTGTTGGTGTAGGGTCAGGTATTGATGGGTTACAGCTGTAAACCCTTTTCTTTTTGCCCCGTTTCGTCACCATTTGTGTCTTAGAGTGTGACCCCTCTTGGAGAACAAACAGAGAAGATATTCGCTGGTTGTAGTCTTTTGCGGCCAAGTTTTTCTGGATCTTGGGAAGTCTGAGAAATTCCTTCAAGCCCAGGGATACTCCTTTCTTGGTGGGACACGACCGCCCTTGATGCTGGTGGCCACAGCATAATGACGAATGTGAATTTTCTCTTCACCTTTTCGAGTCTTGGCTGAGGCAAAAATGTTTCTTCCCAGTGGCTACAGTGTTTGTGGGGTTTTCATGGTGGCTGAGGTACTGTCTGAAGGCTGTGAAACCCACTGTGGCAGTCCTGTTGATGAAGTGATGAAGTGATGCTTAATGTCCTCGGATGTCGGCTGACATATTAGGGACAAACTGTGACCAATGCCGAAGCATGGTTCAATAAATATTTACGTCCACGGAAACCAGAAGGCTCGTTAGGACGGACAGCCCAGGACGGCCACCTCGACTCTCACACAGCTCCTGAACTATGTGGCAGTCCTTTCTTTGCCTTCATGGTGCTTTACGTCCACGGAGGCGAGATGGCCTATTAGGGACGGGGACGGAGTGGGAAGGGGACGACGGAGTGAAGGCTCGACCGGGGAAGCCGCCCGAAAAAGACCGGAGAGACCGTGGACCGCCGCCAGAACAATGGAAGTGTTAAGGCGGTGTCCCCTCGCCATTGCCCAGCGACTTGTGCACTGCGCAATTGCTGTTTCAACTGCTGTGCTTGGACAGAGTCACAAAAACAATGTTCGTTGCACTGCTGTTGATGAACAACTTGGACAACTCGAAGCAAAAGAGGTCCAACTTGCTCAGCCCAGCTCCACCTCCCTACTCATATCTCTTCTGGGCAAATTTGAGGGTCCAGCTCCACCTCCCTCCTCTTCATAGTTCAGGAGCTGTGTGAGAGTCGAGGTGGACGTCCTGGGCTGTCCGTCCTAACGAGCCTTCTGGTTTCCATGGACGTAAAGAATTATTGAACCGTGCTTCGGCATTGGTCACAACTTGTCCCTAATATGTCAAATGACATCTGAGGACATTAAGCATCAACTCATCATCATCTCCCTCCTCTAAGATCTCATGATCTTTTGATCTCGCCTGGAACTCTAGGCAGCCCTTAAATCATTTCCGTTTATATACACTCACTGACTATGCACAACCGGCTCCATCTGTTTACAAGTGGTTCACACCAATTTAGACCTGAGTTTCAGAAGAACCAATCAGAGATCTTGTTTCTAGCTGGCAGCTGAGCATGATTCGATCATCCACTTCATCCACCACTTGATCTTTAAAGTTTTTGGTTCTGGTCCATGACCAGACTGTAATTCTCATACACCACCACGATAAATATTCAGGTATGTTCTGTGGCAACGACCTATTCCAACAATTGAGCAGTTTGTCACGATCAAGACATATCCAGCAACCACTTGCTAAAGCTGCTGCTTCTTCTTTGGTTCGGGTAGCAGAAAATATTTTTTCTTCTGTCATACACTGACGCACATGTTTCTAGTCTACACTCCCCGAAACACACGTCGTGCGCGACGGCCTCTCATTAAAACGGCTGCTACTTCTCTGTTGTTCATGTTGAGAAATCTGTCAGGACTTGACGACTGCGGTCAATCTCGATCATGCTGTCCAGTTCTCCATAGACCAGCACATGCACGGGATGAGCCAGGGCCTGTGAAAACGTGAGTTCCAGACGCAGAGCTCCACATTTTACCAGCTCAAACTGCTGGTCTCCATCCCGGGCAGCAGACTGGGGCTGAGGTCAAAGGCAAACATTCCGTACCCCAGTTCAAAGTCTCGATATTCAATGTAAGATCCATTGTCTGTTGACCAGTCCTGTGGCCAGCTTCAGACTGTGGTAGGACCGGGCATACAAATGACGGTCAAATTCAGGAGTCGGCGCTTTGGCGGGGATCTGCTTTCCATCCAGATACAGGCTTAGATAGGACAAGTGAAAAGTCTGAAAGTTGAAGGGATTTCTGTTGTAGCGTCCGTTGAAAAGCTTCACTGCTCACAAGTCCTATGACCAGCTTGGTGGGAGTCTGGGTCAAAAACAAATTGTCTTGCACAGTTCCCAAATTTCCTGTAGGAATGGCAAAAGTTCTCTGCACCACCCTTTTTGTAGTTCCCCTCTCCAGTGCTTTTCGTGAGCCAGCGCTACTGCTGGGTTGAGCTTCACCTTGCGAACAAACAAAGAGGCATGAGTGATGACAATTTTGGACCCTGCAGCAGCATCGTGGGCCATCAGATGAAAAATACTCTTTGAGGGAATAAGTCTGATCTTTACGTCAACTTCATTGATCATGTAACGCTCCTGATGCATGATGACTGTGTGAAGTCTCCCCAGCATATCTATTTCATGGCTTCTGGAGGATAACTGACGTCGTACTTTTAGCCCAAAGTTGTCATCCCCTTGCGTATCATCCAGGTGATTACTGCTGTCTCTGTAGTACAGGGCAGATGTGAGGTGACTCTTTTTCGCTTCTCTGCCAAAATTCAAAGCAGCCTCCATGTAAGCGCGGTAAGGATGGGTATTTTCACTGGCTGTGACCGGCGTGTCATTCGGGGAAATGTCCACTTGGGAGAACAGGCTATGTAGCCAGTAGTTGACTGGGGCCACATCAGTGCCCGCATCCAGGTTGGTTCCATCTGCCTTGGTGACTTTGACCCGCACATGAAAATAGGTGTTGCTCAGGTCTAGGTACTCTGATGTTGCTCCACTGATAGCAAACTCAATGGGAGCAGCAGGAGACAAAGAAGACAAGGGGTGATATTCTACAAACTGTCCCTCTTCTACAGCTGTTTGTGTTGGAGGCACAGAAAATAAATCCAATCCTGTGTGTACACTTTCACAAGACTTGGGATGAACAAGGGCCATGATACTGAGATTTATCCAAAGATGTCTGCTGGCTGGCGTCGCCTCCTGCTGGTAAATATCTTCTGAGTGGTCCTGCGAGAGGCAGAAGATTTTATACTCTTTCTGGCAGACTGACCAGGAAGTGCTGCCCTTCCTACAGCTTGACCCACAGCTTGATCAAACAGTCGTTTTCCTGCCTGCTTGGTTCTCTGTTTCATAGCCGATTTAACACTGTGTCCTGACAGTACATCATGGGCAACCTGCATTCCTGTTTGTGCTCCTTTCAGCAAAGCTTTACCACCACTCTTCGGCAGTGGGATCAAACTACGCCCAATGCCTCCAAGCAGACTCCCTAATCCTCTGCCTCGGATGTTTTTGCCACCAGTGAACACAGGCAATCCGTGCCCTGCTTGAGAGCAACAGTAGTCTTCGTAAGCTTTACTGTTTCCCACATAAGGTGTGAGACGGATCATTTTGTACTTTTTAATAGTGGTCTGGACGCTTGCGGCGAAACTGAAGTGTCACGATGGTGCCCCCGCTGCTGAATGCGATTGTCTTGCCCATGTCCATCGTTAATAAAATCTCTGCAGAGTTGAACTGGAGGCGACTCAGTGGGAGGTAGTGGGGCTTCTCAAAGATGTGGTGTAACAACCTCTCGTTTCTTGTCTTTCATGGGTACAATTCTCAAAAGAGGAGCCATGGTGTCACCCACTTGACGAGCGCTGACGAGATCGCAGTAGACGTAGACACTCTTGAAATCTTCATTCAAGTCCATGATAAAATTGCCTGCATAATGTCCAGGACCTACCACAGTGTGTGAGCGCAGACTCAAGATCCTTTGTAAACTCGAGCTCATACGCAGCATTCCACCATGTTCATACAGAGTAAGACTGGCTATCTTTGATGCTTTGTTGTAATCAAACTTAATTTTTGCTTTGCCATTCTCTTGTTGTTGTTGTTTTTGTTTTGTTTTGTTTTAAATTACCAAACCGTTAAGCGTGTGAACGAAAAACTAATTAGACTCATACTCCTGGAACAGTCACTACAGTAGAAGCAGGTCCTTTATAATCAGGCTTATCTTTGTCAGCTTCTTCTTCTGGTGCCACATAATTAAAATAACAGTCTCTGTTTCCGATGTTAAAATAAGGTGTTGCTAAAGAGAATTTCAGAAAGCCCCACTTCATAGTCACCTGTCAGATGGATATCTTGCGGCAGTTTGGTGAAGTAGTGACTAGTAGTGTTGTCTGGATAGTACTCCATGGAGCTGTTGCTAGGTAGGGTTAAGTAAAACATGATGATGATGACGACGACAGACAACAACGCAGTATCAGTGTAGATCAAGGAAAGGCAGCAGGAGGATCGATGCTGGGATTGGGAAGGACGTAGCCCAGACAGCTACCCAGAATAGCCACCCACAGACTGTCAGGTTGGTGTTCACGGGTCAGATTAAACAATGACACTGCAACCACCACATAAAATAAGGATCATCTGGCATTAAAAAAACACACACAATTTCACTTCGGGGGACACGACGACCAAAGAACTGCCACTCCTTGGATGTTCTGTTCCGTCGTGTAACATTGTCATTCAGGGCGGTGTCCACTTGATCTTCCTCAATCATGGTTGGAGAGTTCAGTCTGTGTATCTCTCAAGACAGTGCTATCTGTAGAATCCAAGAGTTAAATGAGGTAGGGTAGCCATACCACTTGACTAAAAACTCCCTTTGACCCCTTGGGGTGAGACGCTGCTTTAAGATGGCTTCAATGCGAAAAAAATGTCTTTCTCCCCTACTTTCTAGATTTCCTGGTGATAAAACGTCCCCAGCAGCTCTTCACCATGATCGTCTTTTAAAACGTAGGTTATGGGTTCAGTTTTTTCACACGACTGACTGTAAACAGCTCTTCTGTCCAAGAAGGTAGGTAACCTTTCTTAAACTGGCACCTTGCCTTGCTGATCCGCACTCTGTCACCATATTTTAGTGGCTTTGTAATACGAGTCTGCTGCAAAGGTTGTCCGTACAATGTTTGCCAAACGTCTTCTTGGTTAGAGGTGTTGACTTCAGCTGGATTTCCCTTGATGCTTGTATGGTAGCTGTGGTTGTAAGCGTGCACAAGATAGGGCAGCGGTTCTCTATATCTCAGTGTGTTCTTTTTTGTGAAGTAGCGCCACAGCTTTTCTTTCAGTGTGAGATTAAAGCGTTCAGCAATAGAAGCTTTGATGTCTTCATTTTGGGTCACACACACACACACACACACACACACACACACACACACACACACACACACACACACACACACACACACACACACACACACACACATCAACTCCTTCCTTTAAAAACTTTTGAAAAGTTTTATTAAAAAATTCAGCACCTTTATCTGTCTGAAGTTTCAGAGGCTTGAGACCTTCAGCAAAAATTTGATGAAAAGCTGCCACCAATGTTGACCCACTTTTGTTTTTTAATGAAATCACCCAGGCGTACTTAGATAAAACATCAGTGACTGTCAACAAATAGGAGTAGCTATCATTGTCCTTTTTCAGTCTCTGTACTTCAGTCAGATATGCCTGCCACTGATGATCAATTCCATCTACAACAATAGGCCGACGACTAAACGTTCTGCGCACAGGTTTGTGTAAGGTGTAAGCATCTTGATAAGAGAGCCATTGTTTCACTTCTGACTATTGAGGCTTGTAACACGCTGATGCACGTTTCAGGGCTCATACTCCTCCGTAGGCACTAGGACGTTTGGACGTGTAGTAGGCTTGACCCAGCAGTTAATTTTGCTTTGCATTTTTCTTCCTCGTCTGCTTGGTTTGTCGTTTCATGATAATAAAACATCTGTTGTTTCCTTTTATGCTTGTGCGTCTTGGTCTTTTTCCACGCCACCGGGGTCTCCTTTTTAGAAATCAAGGCTTCAAGATCCTGGCCTTCTTCTTCTTTTTGCCTCTTCAGAGACAAGGCAACACTGTGTGGGTGAATCAGAGGAGTCAGCAGTGGAGGAGATGATTGCAATCTCTTTTCACGCATATACTTCCAGCGTTCAGGGTTCCCCACCAAATCCTGAGGCACAGTCAGGTGATGCAATGCTGTAGCAAAGGCTCTAAACCTACAGGTTCTGCTATATTTCGCCTTTCCCTCAGCACGTCATTGACAAGATCCGTGAGACTGGAGTCCTTGATGAGCTGTCCTTGATATTCAATTTCACCACGTGGATTCCATGTTACACCAGGGTGAGACTTGAGGCGTTGTAACAACCGCTCTGCTCTACTTCTCATTGTCTTGGGGGACACTCTGCAGCACATCCTGTTCAATAACAGCTGGATCATTTTTCCCTTCGTCTGTTGCTGGTGTCTCTGACCCTGATAGGACTGCTTTGGTCCGTTCATCTTGTCTGATCTGCACTGTGCCAAGTGGTTTGTCTTTATACTGACCAAAACGCTTCAGATACCGCCATAATGTCTGTTGATACAGATTTGCTTTGTCTTCTAAGTTCATATCGTTTCGGTCCAGCACACCACGCATCTGCTGATCCATATCTCGTAAACTTTCAGTCGCAGCATCAGGAACAGGAGGAGCCTTTCTCTGCAAGGAATCCATCATCCGAGGATCCACCAAAATCATTTTCTTTGTGTGTTCCATGCTGAAAAATCACTGCCCAAGGTAGCCCAGTAGCCCACCTAAGACACCCAACACAGGTTTCAGCAGAGCTCCAACAAATCCTCCTTTCTGTAGAATTTGTTTTCGTCGCTTTACTGAGGTTCCTTTTCTGGCCAGGGTCCGAAGGCTCTGTTTGTACCTTGACAACAGTTTCTTCTGAGCCGGCGTCAGATGAACATTGCCTTCTAAGATATTGAGAGAACATTCGCACAAGGCACTGATCAGGTCTGGAGAGGCACCTTTCAACACAACCTTAATCAAGGCTGGTTTAGCTCCACACAAGACTTTTAAGAGGGGTAAGTTTCTCTTGATGCGTGCAGACATGGGTCTTACTTTTGCAGGTACACTACTTGATGCTCTGATGGAAAGATGCTGGTTCTTAGCCGAAGATGGTCTGGTGTGTGCTGACGAAGATCGATCAGCAAATAACCATGAGGGATTGAAGTTGCGTCGTTATAACTTTCCTGGGCATATTTTACTTTCCCTGGATATATTTGTTTGGCGAGATAAGTCATCTGCGAAGCGTCTCTTGGATTCTTGAAGACAACAAGATAGTGGCTGTTGAGACTAATGGTACGCTGCTCTTTGTTTTCACCAAAAGGTTTTGCACAAGAAACGTGACACTAATGTTTCTGTGGTGACTTCCCTTGGTAAACAGTTTAGTCACTCGATCATCAGCTTCACTCATGAGATCATCCAGATGATGATGATGATGAGTTGATGCTTAATGTCCTCAGATGTCATTTGACATATTAGGGACAAGTTGTGACCAGTGCCGAAGCACGGTTCAATAAATCTTTACGTCCACGGAAACCAGAAGGCTCGTTAGGACGGACAGCCCAGCACGTCCTCCTCGACTCTCACACAGCTCCTGAACTATGAGATCATCCAGAATGACCAGGCGCCGCTTTGTTGTGTCCCACTCCTCCACTTTGGGCAAGATTTCAACAAATGTAACTCCTTTCAGTTGACTGTGACCTGCTTGCCACTCCCCATAACACCAAACAACTTCCCCGAGGGGGTGGCGTCATCATTTCTGACACATGGTTCAAAAAACGTGTCACCCAGTTTTTCCACTTCCCGTGGGTCCCGCGGTCACACAGGTAAAGGGCTGTTTCCAGCGTGGATCCATGATGAGAAATACTAAGAGACAAAGACAACACACCCGTTTTATTTATTGATTTTCTGCTTATTGCAACATTAAAGTACCTTCTTCCAACTCAAGTCAACAAGACCTATTAGTCTGTCACAATTACAAAAGATATGACAATCTATCACAATTACAAAAGATATGACCAAAAATAAATAAATAATAATAATAAAAAATCACTCACTCACACCACCTCCCCTCCCCTCTCTCCCCTCCTCTCTCTCTCTTTCTTACACTCACTCACTCACACCTAAAGGTAGGGAAAAAACTATGGGAGGGAGGGAAAGGGAGATAAAAGAAAAAAGAAAAAAAGAAACAAAGTTCAGGAGCTGTGTGAGAGTCGAGGTGGCCGTCCTGGGCTGTCCGTCCTAACGAGCCTTCTGGTTTCCGTGGACGTAAAGATTTATTGAACCGTGCTTCGGCATTGGTCACAACTTGTCCCTAATATGTCAACTGACATCTGAGGACATTAAGCAACACTTCACCATCACCAGAAAAAAAAGAAAAAAAACCAACAACAGCCAGCCACCAGCTTATCACACGCCCCACAAACTTTTATGACCTTCCACACGCGACCGTCACCACAGGCACCCGACACAACTTTAATTTGACCTTGATGAGTTGATGCTTAATGTCCTCAGATGTCATTTGACATATTAGGGACAAGTTGTGACCAATGCCGAAGCACGGTTCAATAATTCTTTACGTTCACGGAAACCAGAAGGCTCGTTAGGACGGACAGCCCAGGACGTCCACCTCGACTCTCACACAGCTCCTGAACTATGAATTTGACCTTATCGATTTTACTCTCTTTAAACCAGCCCCCTCTTACGCCTCTCATCCACAGGCACCCAACCTGACTTTGTTTGGGCTGCGCATTTTGGCTGCGCAAAAAGGGATGAGGGGCTTCTGGCTACACTACTTTCACGGTGGACCATTGCGAAGTCGACGTCAGAAGTTTGTTTGCTGTTATTCATTAAATATTAATTGCTAAGGCTTGTTATGGCTTTGTGTTCTGCTTGACATCAATAGGTTATTATTATGCGGTGTGCGTTTTTACTGGTCGGCTGGCTGATCTGTTGAAAACTCGGATTCTTCATGACTTCATGAGATAAGGTTCAAGAAATACAGTACAAACTCTCTTCTCTGTGCTTCAACTGCACCAACACGACCGCTCCTGGCTACTTGCGCGCGCGCGCGCGCGCGCGCGCGCGTGTGTGTGTGTGTGTGTGTGTGTGTGTGTGTGTGTGTGTGTGTGTGTGTGTGTGTGTGTGTGTGTGTGTGATAACCTTGAATTATTAAGATACTATTTAAATATATTTTTTGGTTGTGCTTTAATTTGTGAGGTCCGATGACAACTTTAATTTCCTGCTTGGATTAATAGAGTATATTGCTGTTGTTGTTATTTCATTACGCTTGACGGTGACGTCTCGGTCTGTCTGTTCCCATAGCAACTCTTTGTATAATTATGCACTCGGCATAAGCCATTGCTCAAAAGTCGATGGAGGCCATAATGGAGTATTCATGCTTGGTTTGTTTTCAATTCAGCGAAGACCACATTGACTACTGTATCAGTGGTATCCACTCAGGCGACAACAATCCGACCATTGACGATCCGTCCACCACGCTTTGTGACGACGATCTCCCGCCCCGCTCACAGGGACAGTAGCTCTGTACCTGTTCAAACAGACCGCCTGCCCACATCCGACGGTAAGCAATACCGACAACTGAATTGCCGCAGGCTCACACTTGGTCGAAAAGAAGTATTGTTAGTTTGTAAGGGGTAGCACAGACCTCGGTCTCAGTAAAGAGGCGAAAGGAGTTAAGTGTCGGGAGTGGAGACGAGGTGGTTGCAGTGGGGCGAGGGACGAGGGGGCTGGAGGTTCAAGACCACGGGGTAAGCTCAGGTTTCAGTTATCACATGAACGTTGGCTGCGTTCAGGTCAGTACATAGAATGACTATCGTGCTTCTTTATAATTATAGTCTTCGTTACCGCTTACACCAGGAGTTTGCCCAGACAATGACTGATTAATTGTGATGCAGACGATACTGAGTCCCTGAAGGATGTGAGCCGGTTTGGCCTAGCGGTAAGGCGTTAGGCTGGTAAGCAGAAGGATCTCGGTTCGATTCCGCTCCGGCTCTTCTTTCGCTTCAAAAACTGTGATTTGTGGTCACTGTGTTTGTGACTTTGTCCCTCACTGTTAACAAAACATTAAAATGGCACTGTTAACAAAACAATAAATTGGCTCTTATCGCTGCCCATCTTAATGCAGGAGTCATTGTAGCGGTGACGGTGCAGCGTTGGGTATATAACTGTCTCCTCCTTCTCCCCACCTCCTCTCAGCAGAGAAGGAGACTCCTGCTACCACCAGCAAGTACAACTACGACCTGGCCAACTGGGACTTGTTCAGGAACCTTCTGGGAACAGCAGAGATAAACGTAGGCGATGCTGACCTCGACGAAGTGAACCGACGAATAGTCTCCTCCATTCTGGAAGCCGCCAGGGAAGCTATACCGGTGACCGGTGGTGGGCTGTCACGGTCGAATAGCAACCCTTGGTGGAACAAAGAATGCGAGGAGGCTGTCAGACTCAAACGGGTAATGTATAGGCACTACTCCAAAGACCAGAACGCTGAGACTCACGAAAGAATGAAAGCAGCCAACAGAGACTGCAACAAGATCATAGCACAGGCCAAGAAGGATCACTGGATAGCCTTCGCGGATTCTATTTCGGCTGGGAAGGCGGACTTAGGATCTGTGTGGAAGAAGATCAGAAGAATGAAGCAACAGTGCGTTGTTCCTGATTCTGACCTGCAACACGGCAGCACAAAGTACACGACGGCCCAGAGCAAAGCGGACGCTCTCGCGAAAGCTTTCGCCGAGGCCAGTGACACCGACAGTCTCCCGGCGGACAGGCAACAATTCCGACGAGAGATGGAGGCTACCTTCACGCACCCGGTGCCAGATGACAGTCTGGCGGTTAACACCCCACTGACCTACACCGAGCTAAGACGAGCCTTGGTTTCCATCAAGAAAGTCAAAGTCTCCACCGGTGTGGACACCGTCTCGTATCGGATGCTGAAAGAGGCCCCCGAGGCGTTTCTGAAGATCCTGCTGGATTTCTTCCAAAGATGCTGGGATGGGGGCACAATTCCCGCGGGGTGGAAACACGCCATTGTCGTCCCCATCCACAAACACGGCAAACCGAGGAAGGAGCTCGGCAGTTACAGACCCATCTCCCTGACATCCCACCTAGGGAAAGTGTACGAACGGGTGATCAAGAACAGACTAGAATATTACTGTGAGTCCAAGAGAGTGTTCCCCGTGTGCCAGGCCGGTTTCCGACGGGGACGGGATGTCACAGACCACCTGGTGAAACTGGGTGAGCACGTCGGGAGGGCAATAGGGAGGAGAAAGGTCCTACTGACGTGCTTCTTTGACATCTCCCGTGCCTACGACCAGGTCTGGCATGCCAAGCTACTACAGAAACTCAACAAGATCGGAATTTCTGGCAACATGTACAACTACATCAGATCCTTCCTGAGCGACAGATCGATGCAGGTCAGGTGGAAGGGAGCCACGTCGACCACCAAAGGAGTAAGTATGGGCGTTCCTCAGGGATCTGTGATCGCCCCCCTGTTGTTCAACATCATGGTCCACGACGTGGACACGGCAGTGAAAGGAAAGGTAGTGCTGACCATGTACGCCGACGACCTGGCGATATGGACGGACACCCACATCAGACGTCTCCACACAAACAGCTCGTGGGTGAAACAAAGCATGAAACTGTTCCAGGAAGCTGTGGACGGGGTGGTCCACTTTATGCAAGTGAATGGATTCGCTCTCTCTTCCCAGAAAACTGTGTTCCTCCCATTTCACACCAACACCTCTCAGAACACGGAGGTGCACATCAGGGTGAACGGGCAGAGCATCTTTGCATCGAAAGAAGTCAAGTACCTGGGTGTACACTTCACTCGCTGGGGGCGTACGAACCAGCAGGTCGTGCACAACGCGCGGAACGCCTCCCGAGCCCTCAACGTGATCAAGGTGCTATCTGCTCAGCCCTGGGCGAACACCCCCAAGATCCTAGTGAACGTGGTGCGGGCCCTGGTGCGCTCACGCCTGTCGTACGGACTGGAAGCCATGCCCCACCTCTCGAAAACGGGTCTAGCCCGTCTCACCGCCATAGAGGTGCGCGGTCTGCGACTGGCCCTCGGGCTGCCGCAGTCCGTGCCGCAGTGCCTGGTGTACAGAGAGGCCGGGCTGCTCCCGTTCCGCCGCCACATCCAGCTCGTCTGTAGCAAGTATGTTTTTAGATGCCAGACTATCGACAACTCCACCGTCGACGAGATAACTGCTACCTTCCGTAAGCCCTCCCGACTCCAGTCCTACTCCTCCATCTGTGACCTGGTCTGCGACCTGGTCCGGAGCGCGGGACTGGATGGTGTTGAAGTGGCGACGAGGCCGATGCATCCCTATCCACCTTGGCTCATGGAACGAGCGCACGTTGAGGTGGACATGGAAGGGCTAATGAAGGACCAGAATCCACTCGTTTTAGCAGTGACAGCTAGGCTATGCCTGGAAGAAAAGTACCAACACCACCTGAAGATCTTCACTGATGGTTCTGTGATGGAGGATGGTGCAGCTGGAGCTGCCTTTGTGATCCCAGAGTTCAACAACCTCACACACTCCTATTCACTGCCTGCAGTGTCGGTCTTCACCGCTGAGCTGCTGGCTATCTCGATGGCCCTGCAACACATCAGCGCGATACCTGTCACTCCCTTCGCCATTGTTATCTGCAGCGACTCCAAGGCGGCGCTGGCAGCCATCAAGTCCGACTCTCAAAACGCACGGGAGGATCTCGTGCGTGAGATCGCGACAACTACCCATCAGCTGATCACCCGCGGTACGGAAGTTCGCTTTCAGTGGGTACCAGCGCACGTCTGCCTCTCTGGAAACGAGAAGGCGGATAGAGCAGCAAAAAGAGGAGCCAAGGGAGTTGACTCCTCGACAGTGACGATGAAAATCGGCCTGGCCGACGTATATGCGGAACTAACCAAGCAGGCGTGGAAGCAGTGGGAGAAGGAGTTCCACCCAATGGCCACGGCCAAGGAGTGGGACGACACCTCTCCCCCCTGCAGGGCAGGAGTCTTCTTCCCTGGAATTCCGACCTACCTAGCTCGCATCATGCATCGTCTACACGTGGGCGTCTGGAGATGCATGTGCGTACCGACGAAGTGTGAGTGTGGGATGAGCGTCTCGTTTCATCACGTGATGTTCTCCTGCACCTCATGTTCAGACCACTTCCAACCGTTGACTGGGAAACTAAGCAGCGTGGGACTGCCCCTGTGTACAAAAAGCCTGGCAGTGTGCGACCAGCGTGAAGGATGGAGCCTCTTGCGGGCTGCAGCCAGACTGGTCTACACCTGTCCACTGGCAGCCTACCTGTAGTAGGCGGGACCACCGGCTACGTTCAACTCTTTCCCGCAGCTCGGGTTAATCCCGGCGGTGGAGGAAGGGGTGAACGTCCCCGTGTTTCCCGCACCCAGTTGTAATCTGCTGGACCTGATTACAGCGACCACCACAAGTGTATGCTTGCATACCCAAGTATTTTTAGCCGCCTGACTACAGGCCTCGATTTTACTACAAGTGTATGTGAACTACCATGTGCGTCTTCGACGTTTTTAACTGTAAATACTGTGTATGCCGATTGTATATATTACATGTTGTGCAGCCCGCCGACATAACCTTGCAAGTTTTTTATCTGCAGCCCAGTTTTTAACTGTAAATAGTGGAGGACGATTTTTTAACCGGACCCATAGCGTGCTGCTCAGTTCTACGAGTGAACGCCCCAGTACAGCCAAGACGACCCAGCACCCTGACCCTAGTATTGATCCGCAGGTGGACCCATCTCATCCCTCCCCTCACCCCTCATTCCCCCTTTGTTCCAGCGACCTCATGTCCCGATCCAAATATTGATCCGCAAGTGGACCAAGCTTACTTCGCTCCCCATCCCCCCCATCTCCCCCCATGGTTTTAACTATGATATATCCAAAACAAGCTTACTTTATAGATTGTCCCTAATATGCTTTTGGCATCTGAGGACATTAAGCAAAAACAGAACGAACGAACCAAAGGTGCCCTTGCTCTATTGCCACTGCAAATAAGCGTATACTTCTTTTCTTTCACTCTTTTTTGCTTGAGGTTTAATTGTTGTTGTTTTGGTGTAACATGACGACATATGTTGTCATTTGATAATCGTAAGATCAGTCTAGTATCACTGACGTGAAAAGACTTTAAGGAAGAAGAAGAAGGAGCGTGCACTGTACCCGTAACTCAAGTCAGCCACGAACGTGACATTCCATAAGCTGGCGCATTAAGACTGGTCGCCTTGTTTACCTCCTGTCAGGTGGCAGGTGGCTGGGCGGGCTTGGTGTCAGTGGGACAGAGTTACCGGTCCTGTTCCTCTGCACTTCATCCACCCCCTCCTCTCTCTC
>CAUZXP010000433.1:0-70792 GCA_963584105.1 Alviniconcha strummeri | reverse complement strand
ATCAGAAGTACTTGAAGCAGGTAACATTTCACAATGAGCTGGCACTGGCCACACCTTCTCAGAAGCAGCCATTTAGATTTCTGGGCCAGCTAGCTATAATTAGCGCAAGTCACGCCTGGCAGCTATTTAGCTCTGTGCCAGTGGGAGTCCGACTCTGTTGCCTGTGGCAGTGCCTGGCAGACAGTACACAGTGGGCGATGGGGTTACATGGTCATTCGTGTGTTTCAGTCTTCAGTGCAATTAAAGAAGTTACTAAGATATTTGTAGAAACTGCAGATGTCAAACATAGCACTTTTGACATGTTAGTGTAATTTGTTTGGAAGAAAAAACTACTATTAGTGGCGTCAAAAGGGGCATGCATGGTTGAATCTTTACTTACTATTACATTGATGTTTGTTTACCAGTAAGTACCAAACAGAGGTTTTTGCAGTCAAACTAAGACCAGCACTGTAAAGAACAACTACTACTAGACAGACATGCGAAGTGGTTTCAGAAAGTAAATTGATTTACCTTGGCTATGGTGGCCTGGTAATCCACAGCCTTCAGCACTGATAAGCCCAATTCAGCTACTCTACAGCACAGTTCCAGTCCCGGTATCAACAACAAGGAGGGGGCCCCGGGGCCATGGCACTCAGTTAGGAGGCTAACAGTACACCAACAAGTGTCAGAGGTTTCAGAGAAACATTAGGTGTTCGCTGTACTTTTCACACTGAGCCATGATGGGAAAGTACAGATTATACACGTGTATAATCACACCTGTCACACTACATTATACTCTCACAACTCATCTGTCCTGATGTGACCTTGTGTGGTTGTTAAAATATAATTACTAGCTCCAATCTTGCACAGACTGCAACAGAAAGGTTGTAGAAACACAGCATTCAGGCAAACAGTGGTGCATGTGAAGCTAAGCTTTCTTTGTAGGTGTGGTAGACAGGCGTTTTCTTCGAGTAGGTGAAATCTGTGTATGATGCTGTTTCATCAGAAATTTCAGCTGATCTCGTTCTTTCCTTATTCCCCATGTTCTTCGTTTTAGTGCGTTAATTGTTGCATGGAGTTGTTCTCCTCCTTGTTCCCCCATCAGAGACATTCCAAAGCCCCAAGTCTGGACCCAAGCAGAACAGTGATGTTCCAAAATGTGTTGCTTTGGTAGCGTGTTTTCTCCAGGGAAATTCCTGCGATAAAATTTCATGTAATCACTGATGGCTTTGTCAGTTTTTGGTATTGTCGTCTCTGCCACAGGCAGATCATGGGACAAGTTGTCAACTTTGCTGAAGAGCTCAAAGAGTTGCTCAAACTTTTGATGAATGATTTCTGCCTTGGTTAAAATGCTTTGATGTGACACAAGTTGGAGAGCTGTTTTTGGCACGCTGGAAGTAATGTCACCAAAAACCTGAGGTGTGAGGTATTTCTTGCAGTGATTGCCAACAAAGGAGCGTCCGTGATATGCTTTCCTGACAATCTTGTGTTTATTTAAAATGACATCCAGATTTGAAGCCACAGGGCCTGTCCCATTCTTCAGTTCACCAGCTGATTGTGATTTGTTTCTCTGTTCCCTCCTCAGTTTGGTGACATATTTTCCAAAGTGAGTATTTTTGTCTACAGGCTGTTTGGTCTGTGCCAGGCATGCTGCTACGTCTTTGTCTAATTCGTGGCACTCAGCCTCAAGCATATCATGATGTTTCTTAACTATGCCAAGTACTATGTGTAGGTATGGAGGACAGACATAACACAGAGGCAATTTAATGAGAGGATGACATTGTTGCATGCTGCTGCCTTTTTCTTGTTTTCTCCTCCTTTCAGAAATTGTCTGTAGTCTCTTCTCATGCCTCGAAGTGTTCTTTCTTGTATTGCCGGTTGAGTTTCTGGGGCCTTTTGCATTTGACGTTTGGTGGTGTAGCACCACAGACATGGATGGGTGCCTGCAGCACCAGACAACCCAAATACTTTGCACTGAAAGTCGTAGTCACCGAATAAAAACACTTTTATGCATTTCCCCATCCACTTTAGTTTCTTCAGTTTGTACACTTGATGGCGATAGTGCCACAGAGCTCTCCGAAGATTTTCAGCAGTGTCTTTTCCGTTAAACATAGTTACCATGAACGTATTGTGTCTTGAGTTTGGCGATTTAACGTTTACAATCTGGAGACATAACTTGAAACTATCACCACCATGGTCACCACCAATTTTCACCCAAATCTGGTCCTCTGGTATTTTACCATCATGGAAATCCAACAGCTGTTGTTCACTGTACTTGTCCAGCAAGTCAGACACAAAACTGCACAAGTCCCTGACATACACAACGGGTGTCTCTTTGAGCGATTGCCCTGTAGCTGATGACTCATCTGTAAAAAACAATTGTCTGTCTTCAACCACGATACTGTCTTGTACAATATGTTCTTGTAATTCTTTTTGTTCAGAGCATTCACTTGCAAAGGTTATTCCTGATTTTCGCAGTATTTTCCTCTGCAATCTGTACTGCATTGTTGTAAGTCCACATAATGATTTCATTGCCAGTCCAGTTTTTCTGTTCACCACAACTTTTCTTTTGCAACCAGTGAGATGAAAAAGTTTGTCTTTTTTAGTTGCTGGCATCCTTTTGTACAGCTTTGCATACTGTTTTATTTCTGTTTCTTCATCACCTCCTGTCATTTGTCTGCAAACTTTCTCGACTACCTTTGCTCTTCGTTTTTTGAGTGGTGATTTTACATCAGCTGATTTTCTGGCTGTAGGCACTCTATGAAATATAATTGGCTGCCCTCCAGTTTTGCATTTCAGAATAGATCTGTCCTTGGAATTGTATAGTTTCCTTTTAGCTAACCATGTAAACAGTTTCTCCTCTTCTCTTGACAACTGGTCACTCTTTTTCTTAGCGAGACATTCTTCTATGGTTGCTGATTTGAATGTACAAAGGCTACATGAAGTTGTAGAACTAGCCACATTTGAAGCTGACACATTTTCACTGAGAGATATTTCCGCGGAAGTGTCAAGTTTTCTTCTTTTCTTCGGTGTCTCGAAAGTCTCTTGATATGCAAATGCATGCGCCTGAATATCAGGGTTGCTGGTGCAAATCCAGGTTGATGATGATCCTTTTTGTTCTAAGTGTACGTCAGAAGTACTTGAAGCAGGTAACATTTCACAATGAGCTGGCACTGGCCTTTCTGTCGGTGATGGGTTGTAAACAGCGGATGATGACTGATCACCATGCAGCAGCAGTGGACTTGACTCACATGAAAATTGTGAACACTTTTGGTCTCCTAACCCCAAATCATTTGAAACTCCACTTGACCGCTGTGTCCTCTGAGGTGTGGAACACATGTTGGGTTGAAACTCAAGACTTTCTTGATGTGAAGGGTTTACATCATCCTGTACATTTCTTGCCTTTCTTCCCCTTTTAGCCTTTTTTGGCCTGCCACCCTTATTCTGTTCCTTGCAGTGAGAACACACTGAACAACTGTCCTCGTCAATATTTTCATCACACATTTGCCAAAGGAATCTTGATAACGTTACTCTATCACTAAATGTTGTCAACAAGTGTTGTGGAACAGTTTGCTCCTTTGAATAATTGTGAAAATGACTGTAGCACTGTTCACAAATCTTCGTTGAGTGCGTCAAAGGATTGTCACTCTCAGTGTCAATGCCATAATAATACAAAATTTGTTCTCCGTAGTATTTACAGTCTTTAGCAGTTTCACGTCTGTCATTGTATTTTTTTGCCCTTTTACCACATACTCGACAGAGTTTATTTACATTTATCAGACGGCTTTCCAAAGTATGAACACCATTGTTATATTTCATACATTTTACTTCTGTGTCAATAAAACAACTGAAATAGAATTCAAAACACCACACAAGTATAGATCAAAAACACCGCTATGTGCAGTCACAGGTATCCACTCCACAAGAAAGCGTTGTGAGTCTGCCTGTGGGCAATGCCAAGTGGTAGGGATACTGGCACCAGGATCTCTTTTACAGCCCCTCCTGACCTGTCAGCTAATTATTCCCATGTTTGTCAGCATGCAATGTGAAGATCAGAGCCTGGAGAGTGCAGGGACCACTATACACCATCTGGGAAAACCTCTGGTCTTGATTTATGAGGTCTGATAATTCCCTCTAGTGAAATGGAAAGGAGGAAATTACTCTGGCACCATCATGTTTACAACCTAACAAAACATTAATTACTGCTGTCAGACTTGAGGAAGAGGTGCCAGGGGGAAGTCTGGCATCAGACTAAACAGGAGATAACATCCCAAATATAAGGAGGTGTGAAGAATGGTGTGAAATCTTTGTGAAAGTAAGGGAGTGGGGTTGAATCTTGAAGCTGCAGCCGCCATTTTGAAACCGTTTTGTAGCTAGGCAACGGGCCCCTAGAAAGCCCGCGCTGGCCTGGAACTGACCCCCAGCAGGGCTAATGAGGTCAAATCTGGCAGGTGGCAGGGAGCAACTAAAGAGTACACTCTGACTGTTGCGCTGAGAAGGTGTGTCGTGGGATGCATGTTTGGTTATATAATTGCATCCAGTCTCTTTCTGAAGTGATGATGAGTTATAAGGGATTTGTCGTTTGCTTGCTTCGGAAATAACGAGTGTTTAGTGGTTTGCCACTGCTACCGTGTGACGGATGATCAAGTGTATTTGCTTGTGTTGAATTGCAGGCTGTCCCCGAGACGGAAGACCGAGAGGGATGTCCCCGAGACGGATGGCACAGGCGGAAGGCGCAGGCGGATGTCTCTGAGATGGAAAGCTAAGACGGGTGGGCCCTCCGTCTTTCCATCTTGGGGATATCCGCCTGTGCCATCCGTTTTGGCCTTCGCAGTCTCGAAGACGGACGTCCCCGAGACGGATGGCCCCGAGACGGATGACCCTGAGACGGATGACCCCGAGACGGATAGCCCTGAGACGGATGTCGCCGAGACGGATGGCTCTGAGACGGATGTCCGTGAGACGGAGGTCCCCGAGACGGATGGCGCTGAGACGGATGTCGCCGAGACGGATGCCCCCGAGACGGAGGAAGGCCGAGACGGATGCCCCCGAGACGGATGGCGCCCAGACGGATGCCCCTGAGACGGAGGTCCCCGAGACGGAGGAAGACCGAGACGGAGGTCGGCGAGGCGGGAGGTGCGTTTGCTTTTGTTTGTTTGCTTTATTGAAAGATTGTGGAAGGCTTTCGTGGGTGTGACTGTATCATTAGCTTTGAGTGGCGTGTTTATGTAACGCAGCGATGTGTCAGTCTGGGTGATGATGGCTATGGCGTGTGTGGGTGTTGGTGGGTGGTTGGGTGAGTGTGTATGTGTGCGTGTAGAGGAGGGGATGGCAGAAAGAGCATGTCTTCTCGTGGGATGCATGTTTGATTATATAATTGCATCCAGTCTCTTTCTCAAGTGATGATGAGTTATAAGGGATTTGTCGTTTGCTTGCTTCGGAAATAACGAGTGTTTAGTGGTTTGCCTCTGCTACCGTGTGACGGATGATCAAGTGTATTTGCTTGTGTTGAATTGCAGGCTGTCCCCGAGACGGATGTCGCCGAGACGGATGGCTCTGAGACGGATGACCCTGAGACGGAGGTCCCCGAGACGGATGGCGCTGAGACGGATGTCGCCGAGACGGATGGCCCTGAGACGGATGCCCCCGAGACGGAGGAAGGCCGAGACGGATGCCCCCGAGACGGATGGCGCCCAGACGGATGCCCCTGAGACGGAGGTCCCCGAGACGGAGGAAGACCGAGACGGAGGTCGCGGAGGCGGGAGGTGCGTTTGCTTTTGTTTGTTTGCTTTATTGAAAGATTGTGGAAGGCTTTAGTGGGTGTGACTGTGTCATTAGCTTTGAGTGGCGTGTTTATGTAGTGCAGCGATGTGTCAGTCTGGGTGATGATGGCTATGGCGTGTGTGGGTGTTGGTGGGTGGTTGGGCGAGTGTGTATGGGTGCGTGTAGAGGAGGGGATGGCAGAAAGAGCATGTCTTCTCGTGGGATGCATGTTTGATCATATAATTGCATCCAGTCTCTTTCTGAAGTGATGAAGAGTTATAAGGGATTTGTCGTTTGCTTGCTTCGGAAATAACGAGTGTTTAGTGGTTTGCCACTGCTACCGTGTGACGGATGATCAAGTGTCTTTGCTTGTGTTGAATTGCAGGCTGTCCCCGAGACGGATGTCGCCGAGACGGATGGCTCTGAGACGGATGACCCTGAGACGGAGGTCCCCGAGACGGATGGCGCTGAGACGGATGTCGCCGAGACGGATGGCCCTGAGACGGATGCCCCCGAGACGGAGGAAGGCCGAGACGGATGCCCCCGAGAAGATGGCGCCCAGACGGATGCCCCTGAGACGGAGGTCCCCGAGACGGAGGAAGACCGAGACGGAGGTCGGCGAGGCGGGAGGTGCGTTTGCTTTTGTTTGTTTGCTTTATTGAAAGATTGTGGAAGGCTTTAGTGGGACTGACTGTGTCATTAGCTTTGAGTGGCGTGTTTATGTAGTGCAGCGATGTGTCAGTCTGGGTGATGATGGCAATGGCGTGTGTGGGTGTTGGTGGGTGGTTGGGCGAGTGTGTATGGGTGCGTGTAGAGGAGGGGATGGCAGAAAGAGCATGTCTTCTCGTGGGATGCATGTTTGATTATATAATTGCATCCAGTCTCTTTCTGAAGTGATGATGAGTTATAAGGGATTTGTCGTTTGCTTGCTTCGGAAATAACGAGTGTTTAGTGGTTTGCCACTGCTACCGTGTGACGGATGATCAAGTGTATTTGCTTGTGTTGAATTGCAGGCTGTCCCCGAGACGGAAGACCGAGAGGGATGTCCCCGAGACGGATGGCACAGGCGGAAGGCGCAGGCGGATGTCTCTGAGATGGAAAGCTAAGACGGGTGGGCCCTCCATCTTCATGCCTTTCCATCTTGGGGATATCCGCCTGTGCCATCCGTTTTGGCCTTCGCAGTCTCGAAGACGGACGTCCCCGAGACGGATGGCCCCGAGACGGATGACCCTGAGACGGATGACCCCGAGACGGATGGCCCTGAGACGGATGTCGCCGAGACGGATGGCTCTGAGACGGATGACCCTGAGACGGAGGTCCCCGAGACGGATGGCGCTGAGACGGATGTCGCCGAGACGGATGCCCCCGAGACGGAGGAAGGCCGAGACGGATGCCCCCGAGACGGATGGCGCCCAGACGGATGCCCCTGAGACGGAGGTCCCCGAGACGGAGGAAGACCGAGACGGAGGTCGGCGAGGCGGGAGGTGCGTTTGCTTTTGTTTGTTTGCTTTATTGAAAGATTGTGGAAGGCTTTCGTGGGTGTGACTGTGTCATTAGCTTTGAGTGGCGTGTTTATGTAGTGCAGCGATGTGTCAGTCTGGGTGATGATGGCAATGGCGTGTGTTGGTGGGTGGTTGGGCGAGTGTGTATGGGTGCGTGTAGAGGAGGGGATGGCAGAAAGAGCATGTCTTCTCGTGGGATGCATGTTTGATTATATAATTGCATCCAGTCTCTTTCTGAAGTGATGATGAGTTATAAGGGATTTGTCGTTTGCTTGCTTCGGAAATAACGAGTGTTTAGTGGTTTGCCACTGCTACCGTGTGACGGATGATCAAGTGTATTTGCTTGTGTTGAATTGCAGGCTGTGCCCGAGACGGAAGACCGAGAGGGATGTCCCCGAGACGGATGGCACAGGCGGAAGGCGCAGGCGGATGTCTCTGAGATGGAAAGCTAAGACGGGTGGGCCCTCCGTCTTCATGCCTTTCCATCTTGGGGATATCCGCCTGTGCCATCCGTTTTGGCCTTCGCAGTCTCGAAGACGGACGTCCCCGAGACGGATGGCCCCGAGACGGATGACCCTGAGACGGATGACCCCGAGACGGATGGCCCTGAGACGGATGTCGCCGAGACGGATGGCTCTGAGACGGATGATCCTGAGACGGAAGTCCCCGAGACGGATGGCGCTGAGACGGATGTCGCCGAGACGGATGCCCCCGAGACGGAGGAAGGCCGAGACGGATGCCCCCGAGACGGATGGCGCCCAGACGGATGCCCCTGAGACGGAGGTCCCCGAGACGGAGGAAGACCGAGACGGAGGTCGGCGAGGCGGGAGGTGCGTTTGCTTTTGTTTGTTTGCTTTATTGAAAGATTGTGGAAGGCTTTCGTGGGTGTGACTGTGTCATTAGCTTTGAGTGGCGTGTTTATGTAGTGCAGCGATGTGTCAGTCTGGGTGATGATGGCTATGGCGTGTGTGGGTGTTGGTGGGTGGTTGGGTGGGTGTGTATGGGTGCGTGTAGGGGAGGGGATGGCAGAAAGAGCATGTCTTCTCGTCACACCTTCTCAGAAGCAGCCATTTAGTTTTCTGGGCCAGCTAGCTATAATTAGCGCAAGGCACGCCAGGCAGCTATTTAGCTCTGTGCCAGTGGGAGTCCGACTCTGTTGCCTGTGGCAGTGCCTGGCAGACAGTACACAGTGGGCGATGGGGTTACATGGTCATTCGTGTGTTTCAGTCTTCAGTGCAATTAAAGAAGTTACTAAGATATTTGTAGAAACTGTAAACTTTTGATGAATGATTTCTGCCTTGGTTAAAATGCTTTGATGTGACACAAGTTGGAGAGCTGTTTTTGGCACGCTGGAAGTAATGTCACCAAAAACCTGAGGTGTGAGGTATTTCTTGCAGTGATTGCCAACAAAGGAGCGTCCGTGATATGCTTTCCTGACAATCTTGTGTTCATTTAAAATGACATCCAGATTTGAAGCCACAGGGCCTGTCCCATTCTTCAGTTCACCAGCTGATTGTGATTTGTTTCTCTGTTCCCTCCTCAGTTTGGTGACATATTTTCCAAAGTGAGTATTTTTGTCTACAGGCTGTTTGGTCTGTGCCAGGCATGCTGCTACGTCTTTGTCTAATTCGTGGCACTCAGCCTCAAGCATATCATGATGTTTCTTAACTATGCCAAGTACTATGTGTAGGTATGGAGGACAGACATAACACAGAGGCAATTTAATGAGAGGATGACATTGTTGCATGCTGCTGCCTTTTTCTTGTTTTCTCCTCCTTTCAGAAATTGTCTGTAGTCTCTTCTCATGCCTCGAAGTGTTCTTTCTTGTATTGCCGGTTGAGTTTCTGGGGCCTTTTGCATTTGACGTTTGGTGGTGTAGCACCACAGACATGGATGGGTGCCTGCAGCACCAGACAACCCAAATACTTTGCACTGAAAGTCGTAGTCACCGAATAAAAACACTTTTATGCATTTCCCCATCCACTTTAGTTTCTTCAGTTTGTACACTTGATGGCGATAGTGCCACAGAGCTCTCCGAAGATTTTCAGCAGTGTCTTTTCCGTTAAACATAGTTACCATGAACGTATTGTGTCTTGAGTTTGGCGATTTAACGTTTACAATCTGGAGACATAACTTGAAACTATCACCACCATGGTCACCACCAATTTTCACCCAAATCTGGTCCTCTGGTATTTTACCATCATGGAAATCCAACAGCTGTTGTTCACTGTACTTGTCCAGCAAGTCAGACACAAAACTGCACAAGTCCCTGACATACACAACGGGTGTCTCTTTGAGCGATTGCCCTGTAGCTGATGACTCATCTGTAAAAAACAATTGTCTGTCTTCAACCACGATACTGTCTTGTACAATATGTTCTTGTAATTCTTTTTGTTCAGAGCATTCACTTGCAAAGGTTATTCCTGATTTTCGCAGTATTTTCCTCTGCAATCTGTACTGCATTGTTGTAAGTCCACATAATGATTTCATTGCCAGTCCAGTTTTTCTGTTCACCACAACTTTTCTTTTGCAACCAGTGAGATGAAAAAGTTTGTCTTTTTTAGTTGCTGGCATCCTTTTGTACAGCTTTGCATACTGTTTTATTTCTGTTTCTTCATCACCTCCTGTCATTTGTCTGCAAACTTTCTCGACTACCTTTGCTCTTCGTTTTTTGAGTGGTGATTTTACATCAGCTGATTTTCTGGCTGTAGGCACTCTATGAAATATAATTGGCTGCCCTCCAGTTTTGCATTTCAGAATAGATCTGTCCTTGGAATTGTATAGTTTCCTTTTAGCTAACCATGTAAACAGTTTCTCCTCTTCTCTTGACAACTGGTCACTCTTTTTCTTAGCGAGACATTCTTCTATGGTTGCTGATTTGAATGTACAAAGGCTACATGAAGTTGTAGAACTAGCCACATTTGAAGCTGACACATTTTCACTGAGAGATATTTCCGCGGAAGTGTCAAGTTTTCTTCTTTTCTTCGGTGTCTCGAAAGTCTCTTGATATGCAAATGCATGCGCCTGAATATCAGGGTTGCTGGTGCAAATCCAGGTTGATGATGATCCTTTTTGTTCTAAGTGTACATCAGAAGTACTTGAAGCAGGTAACATTTCACAATGAGCTGGCACTGGCCTTTCTGTCGGTGATGGGTTGTAAACAGCGGATGATGACTGATCACCATGCAGCAGCAGTGGACTTGACTCACATGAAAATTGTGAACACTTTTGGTCTCCTAACCCCAAATCATTTGAAACTCCACTTGACCGCTGTGTCCTCTGAGGTGTGGAACACATGTTGGGTTGAAACTCAAGACTTTCTTGATGTGAAGGGTTTACATCATCCTGTACATTTCTTGCCTTTCTTCCCCTTTTAGCCTTTTTTGGCCTGCCACCCTTATTCTGTTCCTTGCAGTGAGAACACACTGAACAACTGTCCTCGTCAATATTTTCATCACATATTTGCCACAGGAATCTTGATGACGTTACTCTATCACTAAATGTTGTCAACAAGTGTTGTGGAACAGTTTGCTCCTTTGAATAATTGTGAAAATGACTGTAGCACTGTTCACAAATCTTCGTTGAGTGCGTCAAAGGATTGTCACTCTCAGTGTCAATGCCATAATAATACAAAATTTGTTCTCCGTAGTATTTACAGTCTTTAGCAGTTTCACGTCTGTCATTGTATTTTTTTGCCCTTTTACCACATACTCGACAGAGTTTATTTACATTTATCAGATGGCTTTCCAAAGTATGAACACCATTGTTATATTTCATACATTTTACTTCTGTGTCAATAAAACAACTGAAATAGAATTCAAAACACCACACAAGTATAGATCAAAAACACCGCTATGTGCAGTCACAGGTATCCACTCCACAAGAAAGCGTTGTGAGTCTGCCTGTGGGCAATGCCAAGTGGTAGGGATACTGGCACCAGGATCTCTTTTACAGCCCCTCCTGACCTGTCAGCTAATTATTCCCATGTTTGTCAGCATGCAATGTGAAGATCAGAGCCTGGAGAGTGCAGGGACCACTATACACCATCTGGGAAAACCTCTGGTCTTGATTTATGAGGTCTGATAATTCCCTCTAGTGAAATGGAAAGGAGGAAATTACTCTGGCACCATCATGTTTACAACCTAACAAAACATTAATTACTGCTGTCAGACTTGAGGAAGAGGTGCCAGGGGGAAGTCTGGCATCAGACTAAACAGGAGATAACATCCCAAATATAAGGAGGTGTGAAGAATGGTGTGAAATCTTTGTGAAAGTAAGGGAGTGGGGTTGAATCTTGAAGCTGCAGCCGCCATTTTGAAACCGTCTTGTAGCTAGGCAACGGGCCCCTAGAAAGCCCGCGCTGGCCTGGAACTGACCCCCAGCAGGGCTAATGAGGTCAAATCTGGCAGGTGGCAGGGAGCAACTAAAGAGTACACTCTGACTGTTGCGCTGAGAAGGTGTGTCGTGGGATGCATGTTTGGTTATATAATTGCATCCAGTCTCTTTCTGAAGTGATGATGAGTTATAAGGGATTTGTCGTTTGCTTGCTTCGGAAATAACGAGTGTTTAGTGGTTTGCCACTGCTACCGTGTGACGGATGATCAAGTGTATTTGCTTGTGTTGAATTGCAGGCTGTCCCCGAGACGGAAGACCGAGAGGGATGTCCCCGAGACGGATGGCACAGGCGGAAGGCGCAGGCGGATGTCTCTGAGATGGAAAGCTCAGACGGGTGGGCCCTCCGTCTTAATGCCTTTCCATCTTGGGGATATCCGCCTGTGCCATCCGTTTTGGCCTTCGCAGTCTCGAAGACGGACGTCCCCGAGACGGATGGCCCCGAGACGGATGACCCTGAGACGGATGACCCCGAGACGGATAGCCCTGAGACGGATGACCGTGAGACGGAGGTCCCCGAGACGGATGGCGCTGAGACGGATGTCGCCGAGACGGATGCCCCCGAGACGGAGGAAGGCCGAGACGGATGCCCCCGAGACGGATGGCGCCCAGACGGATGCCCCTGAGACGGATGGCGCCCAGACGGATGCCCCTGAGACGGAGGTCCCCGAGACGGAGGAAGACCGAGACGGAGGTCGGCGAGGCGGGAGGTGCGTTTGCTTTTGTTTGTTTGCTTTATTGAAAGATTGTGGAAGGCTTTCGTGGGTGTGACTGTGTCATTAGCTTTGAGTGGCGTGTTTATGTAGCGCAGCGATGTGTCAGTCTGGGTGATGATGGCTATGGCGTGTGTGGGTGTTGGTGGGTGGTTGGGTGAGTGTGTATGTGTGCGTGTAGAGGAGGGGATGGCAGAAAGAGCATGTCTACTCGTGGGATGCATGTTTGATTATATAATTGCATCCAGTCTCTTTCTCAAGTGATGATGAGTTATAAGGGATTTGTCGTTTGCTTGCTTCGGAAATAACGAGTGTTTAGTGGTTTGCCTCTGCTACCGTGTGACGGATGATCAAGTGTATTTGCTTGTGTTGAATTGCAGGCTGTCCCCGAGACGGATGTCGCCGAGACGGATGGCTCTGAGACGGATGACCCTGAGACGGAGGTCCCCGAGACGGATGGCGCTGAGACGGATGTCGCCGAGACGGATGGCCCTGAGACGGATGCCCCCGAGACGGAGGAAGGCCGAGACGGATGCCCCCGAGACGGATGGCGCCCAGACGGATGCCCCTGAGACGGAGGTCCCCGAGACGGAGGAAGACCGAGACGGAGGTCGCGGAGGCGGGAGGTGCGTTTGCTTTTGTTTGTTTGCTTTATTGAAAGATTGTGGAAGGCTTTAGTGGGTGTGACTGTGTCATTAGCTTTGAGTGGCGTGTTTATGTAGTGCAGCGATGTGTCAGTCTGGGTGATGATGGCAATGGTGTGTGTGGGTGTTGGTGGGTGGTTGGGCGAGTGTGTATGGGTGCGTGTAGAGGAGGGGATGGCAGAAAGAGCATGTCTTCTCGTGGGATGCATGTTTGATTATATAATTGCATCCAGTCTCTTTCTGAAGTGATGATGAGTTATAAGGGATTTGTCGTTTGCTTGCTTCGGAAATAACGAGTGTTTAGTGGTTTGCCACTGCTACCGTGTGACGGATGATCAAGTGTATTTGCTTGTGTTGAATTGCAGGCTGTCCCCGAGACGGAAGACCGAGAGGGATGTCCCCGAGACGGATGGCACAGGCGGAAGGCGCAGGCGGATGTCTCTGAGATGGAAAGCTAAGACGGGTGGGCCCTCCGTCTTCATGCCTTTCCATCTTGGGGATATCCGCCTGTGCCATCCGTTTTGGCCTTCGCAGTCTCGAAGACGGACGTCCCCGAGACGGATGGCCCCGAGACGGATGACCCTGAGACGGATGACCCCGAGACGGATGGCCCTGAGACGGATGTCGCCGAGACGGATGGCTCTGAGACGGATGACCGTGAGACGGAGGTCCCCGAGACGGATGGCGCTGAGACGGATGTCGCCGAGACGGATGCCCCCGAGACGGAGGAAGGCCGAGACGGATGCCCCCGAGACGGATGGCGCCCAGACGGATGCCCCTGAGACGGAGGTCCCCGAGACGGAGGAAGACCGAGACGGAGGTCGGCGAGGCGGGAGGTGCGTTTGCTTTTGTTTGTTTGCTTTATTGAAAGATTGTGGAAGGCTTTAGTGGGTGTGACTGTGTCATTAGCTTTGAGTGGCGTGTTTATGTAGTGCAGCGATGTGTCAGTCTGGGTGATGATGGCAATGGCGTGTGTGGGTGTTGGTGGGTGGTTGGGTGGGTGTGTATGGGTGCGTGTAGGGGAGGGGATGGCAGAAAGAGCATGTCTTCTCGTCACACCTTCTCAGAAGCAGCCATTTAGATTTCTGGGCCAGCTAGCTATAATTAGCGCAAGTCACGCCTGGCAGCTATTTAGCTCTGTGCCAGTGGGAGTCCGACTCTGTTGCCTGTGGCAGTGCCTGGCAGACAGTACACAGTGGGCGATGGGGTTACATGGTCATTCGTGTGTTTCAGTCTTCAGTGCAATTAAAGAAGTTACTAAGATATTTGTAGAAACTGCAGATGTCAAACATAGCACTTTTGACATGTTAGTGTAATTTGTTTGGAAGAAAAAACTACTATTAGTGGCGTCAAAAGGGGCATGCATGGTTGAATCTTTACTTACTATTACATTGATGTTTGTTTACCAGTAAGTACCAAACAGAGGTTTTTGCAGTCAAACTAAGACCAGCACTGTAAAGAACAACTACTACTAGACAGACATGCGAAGTGGTTTCAGAAAGTAAATTGATTTACCTTGGCTATGGTGGCCTGGTAATCCACAGCCTTCAGCACTGATAAGCCCAATTCAGCTACTCTACAGCACAGTTCCAGTCCCGGTATCAACAACAAGGAGGGGGCCCCGGGGCCATGGCACTCAGTTAGGAGGCTAACAGTACACCAACAAGTGTCAGAGGTTTCAGAGAAACATTAGGTGTTCGCTGTACTTTTCACACTGAGCCATGATGGGAAAGTACAGATTATACACGTGTATAATCACACCTGTCACACTACATTATACTCTCACAACTCATCTGTCCTGATGTGACCTTGTGTGGTTGTTAAAATATAATTACTAGCTCCAATCTTGCACAGACTGCAACAGAAAGGTTGTAGAAACACAGCATTCAGGCAAACAGTGGTGCATGTGAAGCTAAGCTTTCTTTGTAGGTGTGGTAGACAGGCGTTTTCTTCGAGTAGGTGAAATCTGTGTATGATGCTGTTTCATCAGAAATTTCAGCTGATCTCGTTCTTTCCTTATTCCCCATGTTCTTCGTTTTAGTGCGTTAATTGTTGCATGGAGTTGTTCTCCTCCTTGTTCCCCCATCAGAGACATTCCAAAGCCCCAAGTCTGGACCCAAGCAGAACAGTGATGTTCCAAAATGTGTTGCTTTGGTAGCGTGTTTTCTCCAGGGAAATTCCTGCGATAAAATTTCATGTAATCACTGATGGCTTTGTCAGTTTTTGGTATTGTCGTCTCTGCCACAGGCAGATCATGGGACAAGTTGTCAACTTTGCTGAAGAGCTCAAAGAGTTGCTCAAACTTTTGATGAATGATTTCTGCCTTGGTTAAAATGCTTTGATGTGACACAAGTTGGAGAGCTGTTTTTGGCACGCTGGAAGTAATGTCACCAAAAACCTGAGGTGTGAGGTATTTCTTGCAGTGATTGCCAACAAAGGAGCGTCCGTGATATGCTTTCCTGACAATCTTGTGTTTATTTAAAATGACATCCAGATTTGAAGCCACAGGGCCTGTCCCATTCTTCAGTTCACCAGCTGATTGTGATTTGTTTCTCTGTTCCCTCCTCAGTTTGGTGACATATTTTCCAAAGTGAGTATTTTTGTCTACAGGCTGTTTGGTCTGTGCCAGGCATGCTGCTACGTCTTTGTCTAATTCGTGGCACTCAGCCTCAAGCATATCATGATGTTTCTTAACTATGCCAAGTACTATGTGTAGGTATGGAGGACAGACATAACACAGAGGCAATTTAATGAGAGGATGACATTGTTGCATGCTGCTGCCTTTTTCTTGTTTTCTCCTCCTTTCAGAAATTGTCTGTAGTCTCTTCTCATGCCTCGAAGTGTTCTTTCTTGTATTGCCGGTTGAGTTTCTGGGGCCTTTTGCATTTGACGTTTGGTGGTGTAGCACCACAGACATGGATGGGTGCCTGCAGCACCAGACAACCCAAATACTTTGCACTGAAAGTCGTAGTCACCGAATAAAAACACTTTTATGCATTTCCCCATCCACTTTAGTTTCTTCAGTTTGTACACTTGATGGCGATAGTGCCACAGAGCTCTCCGAAGATTTTCAGCAGTGTCTTTTCCGTTAAACATAGTTACCATGAACGTATTGTGTCTTGAGTTTGGCGATTTAACGTTTACAATCTGGAGACATAACTTGAAACTATCACCACCATGGTCACCACCAATTTTCACCCAAATCTGGTCCTCTGGTATTTTACCATCATGGAAATCCAACAGCTGTTGTTCACTGTTCTTGTCCAGCAAGTCTGACACAAAACTGCACAAGTCCCTGACATACACAACGGGTGTCTCTTTGAGCGATTGCCCTGTAGCTGATGACTCATCTGTAAAAAACAATTGTCTGTCTTCAACCACGATACTGTCTTGTACAATATGTTCTTGTAATTCTTTTTGTTCAGAGCATTCACTTGCAAAGGTTATTCCTGATTTTCGCAGTATTTTCCTCTGCAATCTGTACTGCATTGTTGTAAGTCCACATAATGATTTCATTGCCAGTCCAGTTTTTCTGTTCACCACAACTTTTCTTTTGCAACCAGTGAGATGAAAAAGTTTGTCTTTTTTAGTTGCTGGCATCCTTTTGTACAGCTTTGCATACTGTTTTATTTCTGTTTCTTCATCACCTCCTGTCATTTGTCTGCAAACTTTCTCGACTACCTTTGCTCTTCGTTTTTTGAGTGGTGATTTTACATCAGCTGATTTTCTGGCTGTAGGCACTCTATGAAATATAATTGGCTGCCCTCCAGTTTTGCATTTCAGAATAGATCTGTCCTTGGAATTGTATAGTTTCCTTTTAGCTAACCATGTAAACAGTTTCTCCTCTTCTCTTGACAACTGGTCACTCTTTTTCTTAGCGAGACATTCTTCTATGGTTGCTGATTTGAATGTACAAAGGCTACATGAAGTTGTAGAACTAGCCACATTTGAAGCTGACACATTTTCACTGAGAGATATTTCCGCGGAAGTGTCAAGTTTTCTTCTTTTCTTCGGTGTCTCGAAAGTCTCTTGATATGCAAATGCATGCGCCTGAATATCAGGGTTGCTGGTGCAAATCCAGGTTGATGATGATCCTTTTTGTTCTAAGTGTACATCAGAAGTACTTGAAGCAGGTAACATTTCACAATGAGCTGGCACTGGCCTTTCTGTCGGTGATGGGTTGTAAACAGCGGATGATGACTGATCACCATGCAGCAGCAGTGGACTTGACTCACATGAAAATTGTGAACACTTTTGGTCTCCTAACCCCAAATCATTTGAAACTCCACTTGACCGCTGTGTCCTCTGAGGTGTGGAACACATGTTGGGTTGAAACTCAAGACTTTCTTGATGTGAAGGGTTTACATCATCCTGTACATTTCTTGCCTTTCTTCCCCTTTTAGCCTTTTTTGGCCTGCCACCCTTATTCTGTTCCTTGCAGTGAGAACACACTGAACAACTGTCCTCGTCAATATTTTCATCACATATTTGCCACAGGAATCTTGATGACGTTACTCTATCACTAAATGTTGTCAACAAGTGTTGTGGAACAGTTTGCTCCTTTGAATAATTGTGAAAATGACTGTAGCACTGTTCACAAATCTTCGTTGAGTGCGTCAAAGGATTGTCACTCTCAGTGTCAATGCCATAATAATACAAAATTTGTTCTCCGTAGTATTTACAGTCTTTAGCAGTTTCACGTCTGTCATTGTATTTTTTTGCCCTTTTACCACATACTCGACAGAGTTTATTTACATTTATCAGATGGCTTTCCAAAGTATGAACACCATTGTTATATTTCATACATTTTACTTCTGTGTCAATAAAACAACTGAAATAGAATTCAAAACACCACACAAGTATAGATCAAAAACACCGCTATGTGCAGTCACAGGTATCCACTCCACAAGAAAGCGTTGTGAGTCTGCCTGTGGGCAATGCCAAGTGGTAGGGATACTGGCACCAGGATCTCTTTTACAGCCCCTCCTGACCTGTCAGCTAATTATTCCCATGTTTGTCAGCATGCAATGTGAAGATCAGAGCCTGGAGAGTGCAGGGACCACTATACACCATCTGGGAAAACCTCTGGTCTTGATTTATGAGGTCTGATAATTCCCTCTAGTGAAATGGAAAGGAGGAAATTACTCTGGCACCATCATGTTTACAACCTAACAAAACATTAATTACTGCTGTCAGACTTGAGGAAGAGGTGCCAGGGGGAAGTCTGGCATCAGACTAAACAGGAGATAACATCCCAAATATAAGGAGGTGTGAAGAATGGTGTGAAATCTTTGTGAAAGTAAGGGAGTGGGGTTGAATCTTGAAGCTGCAGCCGCCATTTTGAAACCGTCTTGTAGCTAGGCAACGGGCCCCTAGAAAGCCCGCGCTGGCCTGGAACTGACCCCCAGCAGGGCTAATGAGGTCAAATCTGGCAGGTGGCAGGGAGCAACTAAAGAGTACACTCTGACTGTTGCGCTGAGAAGGTGTGTCGTGGGATGCATGTTTGGTTATATAATTGCATCCAGTCTCTTTCTGAAGTGATGATGAGTTATAAGGGATTTGTCGTTTGCTTGCTTCGGAAATAACGAGTGTTTAGTGGTTTGCCTCTGCTACCGTGTGACGGATGATCAAGTGTATTTGCTTGTGTTGAATTGCAGGCTGTCCCCGAGACGGAAGACCGAGAGGGATGTCCCCGAGACGGATGGCACAGGCGGAAGGCGCAGGCGGATGTCTCTGAGATGGAAAGCTAAGACGGGTGGGCCCTCCGTCTTAATGCCTTTCCATCTTGGGGATATCCGCCTGTGCCATCCGTTTTGGCCTTCGCAGTCTCGAAGACGGACGTCCCCGAGACGGATGGCCCCGAGACGGATGACCCTGAGACGGATGACCCCGAGACGGATAGCCCTGAGACGGATGTCGCCGAGACGGATGGCTCTGAGACGGATGACCGTGAGACGGAGGTCCCCGAGACGGATGGCGCTGAGACGGATGTCGCCGAGACGGATGCCCCCGAGACGGAGGAAGGCCGAGACGGATGCCCCCGAGACGGATGGCGCCCAGACGGATGCCCCTGAGACGGAGGTCCCCGAGACGGAGGAAGACCGAGACGGAGGTCGGCGAGGCGGGAGGTGCGTTTGCTTTTGTTTGTTTGCTTTATTGAAAGATTGTGGAAGGCTTTCGTGGGTGTGACTGTGTCATTAGCTTTGAGTGGCGTGTTTATGTAGCGCAGCGATGTGTCAGTCTGGGTGATGATGGCTATGGCGTGTGTGGGTGTTGGTGGGTGGTTGGGTGAGTGTGTATGTGTGCGTGTAGAGGAGGGGATGGCAGAAAGAGCATGTCTTCTCGTGGGATGCATGTTTGATTATATAATTGCATCCAGTCTCTTTCTCAAGTGATGATGAGTTATAAGGGATTTGTCGTTTGCTTGCTTCGGAAATAACGAGTGTTTAGTAGTTTGCCTCTGCTACCGTGTGACGGATGATCAAGTGTATTTGCTTGTGTTGAATTGCAGGCTGTCCCCGAGACGGATGTCGCCGAGACGGATGGCTCTGAGACGGATGACCCTGAGACGGAGGTCCCCGAGACGGATGGCGCTGAGACGGATGTCGCCGAGACGGATGGCCCTGAGACGGATGCCCCCGAGACGGAGGAAGGCCGAGACGGATGCCCCCGAGACGGATGGCGCCCAGACGGATGCCCCTGAGACGGAGGTCCCCGAGACGGAGGAAGACCGAGACGGAGGTCGCGGAGGCGGGAGGTGCGTTTGCTTTTGTTTGTTTGCTTTATTGAAAGATTGTGGAAGGCTTTAGTGGGTGTGACTGTGTCATTAGCTTTGAGTGGCGTGTTTATGTAGTGCAGCGATGTGTCAGTCTGGGTGATGATGGCAATGGCGTGTGTGGGTGTTGGTGGGTGGTTGGGCGAGTGTGTATGGGTGCGTGTAGAGGAGGGGATGGCAGAAAGAGCATGTCTTCTCGTGGGATGCATGTTTGATTATATAATTGCATCCAGTCTCTTTCTGAAGTGATGATGAGTTATAAGGGATTTGTCGTTTGCTTGCTTCGGAAATAACGAGTGTTTAGTGGTTTGCCACTGCTACCGTGTGACGGATGATCAAGTGTATTTGCTTGTGTTGAATTGCAGGCTGTCCCCGAGACGGAAGACCGAGAGGGATGTCCCCGAGACGGATGGCACAGGCGGAAGGCGCAGGCGGATGTCTCTGAGATGGAAAGCTAAGACGGGTGGGCCCTCCGTCTTCATGCCTTTCCATCTTGGGGATATCCGCCTGTGCCATCCGTTTTGGCCTTCGCAGTCTCGAAGACGGACGTCCCCGAGACGGATGGCCCCGAGACGGATGACCCTGAGACGGATGACCCCGAGACGGATGGCCCTGAGACGGATGTCGCCGAGACGGATGGCTCTGAGACGGATGACCGTGAGACGGAGGTCCCCGAGACGGATGGCGCTGAGACGGATGTCGCCGAGACGGATGCCCCCGAGACGGAGGAAGGCCGAGACGGATGCCCCCGAGACGGATGGCGCCCAGACGGATGCCCCTGAGACGGAGGTCCCCGAGACGGAGGAAGACCGAGACGGAGGTCGGCGAGGCGGGAGGTGCGTTTGCTTTTGTTTGTTTGCTTTATTGAAAGATTGTGGAAGGCTTTAGTGGGTGTTACTGTGTCATTAGCTTTGAGTGGCGTGTTTATGTAGTGCAGCGATGTGTCAGTCTGGGTGATGATGGCAATGGCGTGTGTGGGTGTTGGTGGGTGGTTGGGTGGGTGTGTATGGGTGCGTGTAGGGGAGGGGATGGCAGAAAGAGCATGTCTTCTCGTCACACCTTCTCAGAAGCAGCCATTTAGATTTCTGGGCCAGCTAGCTATAATTAGCGCAAGTCACGCCTGGCAGCTATTTAGCTCTGTGCCAGTGGGAGTCCGACTCTGTTGCCTGTGGCAGTGCCTGGCAGACAGTACACAGTGGGCGATGGGGTTACATGGTCATTCGTGTGTTTCAGTCTTCAGTGCAATTAAAGAAGTTACTAAGATATTTGTAGAAACTGCAGATGTCAAACATAGCACTTTTGACATGTTAGTGTAATTTGTTTGGAAGAAAAAACTACTATTAGTGGCGTCAAAAGGGGCATGCATGGTTGAATCTTTACTTACTATTACATTGATGTTTGTTTACCAGTAAGTACCAAACAGAGGTTTTTGCAGTCAAACTAAGACCAGCACTGTAAAGAACAACTACTACTAGACAGACATGCGAAGTGGTTTCAGAAAGTAAATTGATTTACCTTGGCTATGGTGGCCTGGTAATCCACAGCCTTCAGCACTGATAAGCCCAATTCAGCTACTCTACAGCACAGTTCCAGTCCCGGTATCAACAACAAGGAGGGGGCCCCGGGGCCATGGCACTCAGTTAGGAGGCTAACAGTACACCAACAAGTGTCAGAGGTTTCAGAGAAACATTAGGTGTTCGCTGTACTTTTCACACTGAGCCATGATGGGAAAGTACAGATTATACACGTGTATAATCACACCTGTCACACTACATTATACTCTCACAACTCATCTGTCCTGATGTGACATTGTGTGGTTGTTAAAATATAATTACTAGCTCCAATCTTGCACAGACTGCAACAGAAAGGTTGTAGAAACACAGCATTCAGGCAAACAGTGGTGCATGTGAAGCTAAGCTTTCTTTGTAGGTGTGGTAGACAGGCGTTTTCTTCGAGTAGGTGAAATCTGTGTATGATGCTGTTTCATCAGAAATTTCAGCTGATCTCGTTCTTTCCTTATTCCCCATGTTCTTCGTTTTAGTGCGTTAATTGTTGCATGGAGTTGTTCTCCTCCTTGTTCCCCCATCAGAGACATTCCAAAGCCCCAAGTCTGGACCCAAGCAGAACAGTGATGTTCCAAAATGTGTTGCTTTGGTAGCGTGTTTTCTCCAGGGAAATTCCTGCGATAAAATTTCATGTAATCACTGATGGCTTTGTCAGTTTTTGGTATTGTCGTCTCTGCCACAGGCAGATCATGGGACAAATTGTCAACTTTGCTGAAGAGCTCAAAGAGTTGCTCAAACTTTTGATGAATGATTTCTGCCTTGGTTAAAATGCTTTGATGTGACACAAGTTGGAGAGCTGTTTTTGGCACGCTGGAAGTAATGTCACCAAAAACCTGAGGTGTGAGGTATTTCTTGCAGTGATTGCCAACAAAGGAGCGTCCGTGATATGCTTTCCTGACAATCTTGTGTTTATTTAAAATGACATCCAGATTTGAAGCCACAGGGCCTGTCCCATTCTTCAGTTCACCAGCTGATTGTGATTTGTTTCTCTGTTCCCTCCTCAGTTTGGTGACATATTTTCCAAAGTGAGTATTTTTGTCTACAGGCTGTTTGGTCTGTGCCAGGCATGCTGCTACGTCTTTGTCTAATTCGTGGCACTCAGCCTCAAGCATATCATGATGTTTCTTAACTATGCCAAGTACTATGTGTAGGTATGGAGGACAGACATAACACAGAGGCAATTTAATGAGAGGATGACATTGTTGCATGCTGCTGCCTTTTTCTTGTTTTCTCCTCCTTTCAGAAATTGTCTGTAGTCTCTTCTCATGCCTCGAAGTGTTCTTTCTTGTATTGCCGGTTGAGTTTCTGGGGCCTTTTGCATTTGACGTTTGGTGGTGTAGCACCACAGACATGGATGGGTGCCTGCAGCACCAGACAACCCAAATACTTTGCACTGAAAGTCGTAGTCACCGAATAAAAACACTTTTATGCATTTCCCCATCCACTTTAGTTTCTTCAGTTTGTACACTTGATGGCGATAGTGCCACAGAGCTCTCCGAAGATTTTCAGCAGTGTCTTTTCCGTTAAACATAGTTACCATGAACGTATTGTGTCTTGAGTTTGGCGATTTAACGTTTACAATCTGGAGACATAACTTGAAACTATCACCACCATGGTCACCACCAATTTTCACCCAAATCTGGTCCTCTGGTATTTTACCATCATGGAAATCCAACAGCTGTTGTTCACTGTTCTTGTCCAGCAAGTCTGACACAAAACTGCACAAGTCCCTGACATACACAACGGGTGTCTCTTTGAGCGATTGCCCTGTAGCTGATGACTCATCTGTAAAAAACAATTGTCTGTCTTCAACCACGATACTGTCTTGTACAATATGTTCTTGTAATTCTTTTTGTTCAGAGCATTCACTTGCAAAGGTTATTCCTGATTTTCGCAGTATTTTCCTCTGCAATCTGTACTGCATTGTTGTAAGTCCACATAATGATTTCATTGCCAGTCCAGTTTTTCTGTTCACCACAACTTTTCTTTTGCAACCAGTGAGATGAAAAAGTTTGTCTTTTTTAGTTGCTGGCATCCTTTTGTACAGCTTTGCATACTGTTTTATTTCTGTTTCTTCATCACCTCCTGTCATTTGTCTGCAAACTTTCTCGACTACCTTTGCTCTTCGTTTTTTGAGTGGTGATTTTACATCAGCTGATTTTCTGGCTGTAGGCACTCTATGAAATATAATTGGCTGCCCTCCAGTTTTGCATTTCAGAATAGATCTGTCCTTGGAATTGTATAGTTTCCTTTTAGCTAACCATGTAAACAGTTTCTCCTCTTCTCTTGACAACTGGTCACTCTTTTTCTTAGCGAGACATTCTTCTATGGTTGCTGATTTGAATGTACAAAGGCTACATGAAGTTGTAGAACTAGCCACATTTGAAGCTGACACATTTTCACTGAGAGATATTTCCGCGGAAGTGTCAAGTTTTCTTCTTTTCTTCGGTGTCTCGAAAGTCTCTTGATATGCAAATGCATGCGCCTGAATATCAGGGTTGCTGGTGCAAATCCAGGTTGATGATGATCCTTTTTGTTCTAAGTGTACATCAGAAGTACTTGAAGCAGGTAACATTTCACAATGAGCTGGCACTGGCCTTTCTGTCGGTGATGGGTTGTAAACAGCGGATGATGACTGATCACCATGCAGCAGCAGTGGACTTGACTCACATGAAAATTGTGAACACTTTTGGTCTCCTAACCCCAAATCATTTGAAACTCCACTTGACCGCTGTGTCCTCTGAGGTGTGGAACACATGTTGGGTTGAAACTCAAGACTTTCTTGATGTGAAGGGTTTACATCATCCTGTACATTTCTTGCCTTTCTTCCCCTTTTAGCCTTTTTTGGCCTGCCACCCTTATTCTGTTCCTTGCAGTGAGAACACACTGAACAACTGTCCTCGTCAATATTTTCATCACATATTTGCCACAGGAATCTTGATGACGTTACTCTATCACTAAATGTTGTCAACAAGTGTTGTGGAACAGTTTGCTCCTTTGAATAATTGTGAAAATGACTGTAGCACTGTTCACAAATCTTCGTTGAGTGCGTCAAAGGATTGTCACTCTCAGTGTCAATGCCATAATAATACAAAATTTGTTCTCCGTAGTATTTACAGTCTTTAGCAGTTTCACGTCTGTCATTGTATTTTTTTGCCCTTTTACCACATACTCGACAGAGTTTATTTACATTTATCAGATGGCTTTCCAAAGTATGAACACCATTGTTATATTTCATACATTTTACTTCTGTGTCAATAAAACAACTGAAATAGAATTCAAAACACCACACAAGTATAGATCAAAAACACCGCTATGTGCAGTCACAGGTATCCACTCCACAAGAAAGCGTTGTGAGTCTGCCTGTGGGCAATGCCAAGTGGTAGGGATACTGGCACCAGGATCTCTTTTACAGCCCCTCCTGACCTGTCAGCTAATTATTCCCATGTTTGTCAGCATGCAATGTGAAGATCAGAGCCTGGAGAGTGCAGGGACCACTATACACCATCTGGGAAAACCTCTGGTCTTGATTTATGAGGTCTGATAATTCCCTCTAGTGAAATGGAAAGGAGGAAATTACTCTGGCACCATCATGTTTACAACCTAACAAAACATTAATTACTGCTGTCAGACTTGAGGAAGAGGTGCCAGGGGGAAGTCTGGCATCAGACTAAACAGGAGATAACATCCCAAATATAAGGAGGTGTGAAGAATGGTGTGAAATCTTTGTGAAAGTAAGGGAGTGGGGTTGAATCTTGAAGCTGCAGCCGCCATTTTGAAACCGTCTTGTAGCTAGGCAACGGGCCCCTAGAAAGCCCGCGCTGGCCTGGAACTGACCCCCAGCAGGGCTAATGAGGTCAAATCTGGCAGGTGGCAGGGAGCAACTAAAGAGTACACTCTGACTGTTGCGCTGAGAAGGTGTGTCGTGGGATGCATGTTTGGTTATATAATTGCATCCAGTCTCTTTCTGAAGTGATGATGAGTTATAAGGGATTTGTCGTTTGCTTGCTTCGGAAATAACGAGTGTTTAGTGGTTTGCCTCTGCTACCGTGTGACGGATGATCAAGTGTATTTGCTTGTGTTGAATTGCAGGCTGTCCCCGAGACGGAAGACCGAGAGGGATGTCCCCGAGACGGATGGCACAGGCGGAAGGCGCAGGCGGATGTCTCTGAGATGGAAAGCTAAGACGGGTGGGCCCTCCGTCTTAATGCCTTTCCATCTTGGGGATATCCGCCTGTGCCATCCGTTTTGGCCTTCGCAGTCTCGAAGACGGACGTCCCCGAGACGGATGACCCCGAGACGGATGACCCTGAGACGGATGACCCCGAGACGGATAGCCCTGAGACGGATGTCGCCGAGACGGATGGCTCTGAGACGGATGACCGTGAGACGGAGGTCCCCGAGACGGATGGCGCTGAGACGGATGTCGCCGAGACGGATGCCCCCGAGACGGAGGAAGGCCGAGACGGATGCCCCCGAGACGGATGGCGCCCAGACGGATGCCCCTGAGACGGAGGTCCCCGAGACGGAGGAAGACCGAGACGGAGGTCGGCGAGGCGGGAGGTGCGTTTGCTTTTGTTTGTTTGCTTTATTGAAAGATTGTGGAAGGCTTTCGTGGGTGTGACTGTGTCATTAGCTTTGAGTGGCGTGTTTATGTAGTGCAGCGATGTGTCAGTCTGGGTGATGATGGCTATGGCGTGTGTGGGTGTTGGTGGGTGGTTGGGTGGGTGTGTATGGGTGCGTGTAGGGGAGGGGATGGCAGAAAGAGCATGTCTTCTCGTCACACCTTCTCAGAAGCAGCCATTTAGTTTTCTGGGCCAGCTAGCTATAATTAGCGCAAGGCACGCCAGGCAGCTATTTAGCTCTGTGCCAGTGGGAGTCCGACTCTGTTGCCTGTGGCAGTGCCTGGCAGACAGTACACAGTGGGCGATGGGGTTACATGGTCATTCGTGTGTTTCAGTCTTCAGTGCAATTAAAGAAGTTACTAAGATATTTGTAGAAACTGTAAACTTTTGATGAATGATTTCTGCCTTGGTTAAAATGCTTTGATGTGACACAAGTTGGAGAGCTGTTTTTGGCACGCTGGAAGTAATGTCACCAAAAACCTGAGGTGTGAGGTATTTCTTGCAGTGATTGCCAACAAAGGAGCGTCCGTGATATGCTTTCCTGACAATCTTGTGTTCATTTAAAATGACATCCAGATTTGAAGCCACAGGGCCTGTCCCATTCTTCAGTTCACCAGCTGATTGTGATTTGTTTCTCTGTTCCCTCCTCAGTTTGGTGACATATTTTCCAAAGTGAGTATTTTTGTCTACAGGCTGTTTGGTCTGTGCCAGGCATGCTGCTACGTCTTTGTCTAATTCGTGGCACTCAGCCTCAAGCATATCATGATGTTTCTTAACTATGCCAAGTACTATGTGTAGGTATGGAGGACAGACATAACACAGAGGCAATTTAATGAGAGGATGACATTGTTGCATGCTGCTGCCTTTTTCTTGTTTTCTCCTCCTTTCAGAAATTGTCTGTAGTCTCTTCTCATGCCTCGAAGTGTTCTTTCTTGTATTGCCGGTTGAGTTTCTGGGGCCTTTTGCATTTGACGTTTGGTGGTGTAGCACCACAGACATGGATGGGTGCCTGCAGCACCAGACAACCCAAATACTTTGCACTGAAAGTCGTAGTCACCGAATAAAAACACTTTTATGCATTTCCCCATCCACTTTAGTTTCTTCAGTTTGTACACTTGATGGCGATAGTGCCACAGAGCTCTCCGAAGATTTTCAGCAGTGTCTTTTCCGTTAAACATAGTTACCATGAACGTATTGTGTCTTGAGTTTGGCGATTTAACGTTTACAATCTGGAGACATAACTTGAAACTATCACCACCATGGTCACCACCAATTTTCACCCAAATCTGGTCCTCTGGTATTTTACCATCATGGAAATCCAACAGCTGTTGTTCACTGTACTTGTCCAGCAAGTCAGACACAAAACTGCACAAGTCCCTGACATACACAACGGGTGTCTCTTTGAGCGATTGCCCTGTAGCTGATGACTCATCTGTAAAAAACAATTGTCTGTCTTCAACCACGATACTGTCTTGTACAATATGTTCTTGTAATTCTTTTTGTTCAGAGCATTCACTTGCAAAGGTTATTCCTGATTTTCGCAGTATTTTCCTCTGCAATCTGTACTGCATTGTTGTAAGTCCACATAATGATTTCATTGCCAGTCCAGTTTTTCTGTTCACCACAACTTTTCTTTTGCAACCAGTGAGATGAAAAAGTTTGTCTTTTTTAGTTGCTGGCATCCTTTTGTACAGCTTTGCATACTGTTTTATTTCTGTTTCTTCATCACCTCCTGTCATTTGTCTGCAAACTTTCTCGACTACCTTTGCTCTTCGTTTTTTGAGTGGTGATTTTACATCAGCTGATTTTCTGGCTGTAGGCACTCTATGAAATATAATTGGCTGCCCTCCAGTTTTGCATTTCAGAATAGATCTGTCCTTGGAATTGTATAGTTTCCTTTTAGCTAACCATGTAAACAGTTTCTCCTCTTCTCTTGACAACTGGTCACTCTTTTTCTTAGCGAGACATTCTTCTATGGTTGCTGATTTGAATGTACAAAGGCTACATGAAGTTGTAGAACTAGCCACATTTGAAGCTGACACATTTTCACTGAGAGATATTTCCGCGGAAGTGTCAAGTTTTCTTCTTTTCTTCGGTGTCTCGAAAGTCTCTTGATATGCAAATGCATGCGCCTGAATATCAGGGTTGCTGGTGCAAATCCAGGTTGATGATGATCCTTTTTGTTCTAAGTGTACATCAGAAGTACTTGAAGCAGGTAACATTTCACAATGAGCTGGCACTGGCCTTTCTGTCGGTGATGGGTTGTAAACAGCGGATGATGACTGATCACCATGCAGCAGCAGTGGACTTGACTCACATGAAAATTGTGAACACTTTTGGTCTCCTAACCCCAAATCATTTGAAACTCCACTTGACCGCTGTGTCCTCTGAGGTGTGGAACACATGTTGGGTTGAAACTCAAGACTTTCTTGATGTGAAGGGTTTACATCATCCTGTACATTTCTTGCCTTTCTTCCCCTTTTAGCCTTTTTTGGCCTGCCACCCTTATTCTGTTCCTTGCAGTGAGAACACACTGAACAACTGTCCTCGTCAATATTTTCATCACATATTTGCCACAGGAATCTTGATGACGTTACTCTATCACTAAATGTTGTCAACAAGTGTTGTGGAACAGTTTGCTCCTTTGAATAATTGTGAAAATGACTGTAGCACTGTTCACAAATCTTCGTTGAGTGCGTCAAAGGATTGTCACTCTCAGTGTCAATGCCATAATAATACAAAATTTGTTCTCCGTAGTATTTACAGTCTTTAGCAGTTTCACGTCTGTCATTGTATTTTTTTGCCCTTTTACCACATACTCGACAGAGTTTATTTACATTTATCAGATGGCTTTCCAAAGTATGAACACCATTGTTATATTTCATACATTTTACTTCTGTGTCAATAAAACAACTGAAATAGAATTCAAAACACCACACAAGTATAGATCAAAAACACCGCTATGTGCAGTCACAGGTATCCACTCCACAAGAAAGCGTTGTGAGTCTGCCTGTGGGCAATGCCAAGTGGTAGGGATACTGGCACCAGGATCTCTTTTACAGCCCCTCCTGACCTGTCAGCTAATTATTCCCATGTTTGTCAGCATGCAATGTGAAGATCAGAGCCTGGAGAGTGCAGGGACCACTATACACCATCTGGGAAAACCTCTGGTCTTGATTTATGAGGTCTGATAATTCCCTCTAGTGAAATGGAAAGGAGGAAATTACTCTGGCACCATCATGTTTACAACCTAACAAAACATTAATTACTGCTGTCAGACTTGAGGAAGAGGTGCCAGGGGGAAGTCTGGCATCAGACTAAACAGGAGATAACATCCCAAATATAAGGAGGTGTGAAGAATGGTGTGAAATCTTTGTGAAAGTAAGGGAGTGGGGTTGAATCTTGAAGCTGCAGCCGCCATTTTGAAACCGTCTTGTAGCTAGGCAACGGGCCCCTAGAAAGCCCGCGCTGGCCTGGAACTGACCCCCAGCAGGGCTAATGAGGTCAAATCTGGCAGGTGGCAGGGAGCAACTAAAGAGTACACTCTGACTGTTGCGCTGAGAAGGTGTGTCGTGGGATGCATGTTTGGTTATATAATTGCATCCAGTCTCTTTCTGAAGTGATGATGAGTTATAAGGGATTTGTCGTTTGCTTGCTTCGGAAATAACGAGTGTTTAGTGGTTTGCCACTGCTACCGTGTGACGGATGATCAAGTGTATTTGCTTGTGTTGAATTGCAGGCTGTCCCCGAGACGGAAGACCGAGAGGGATGTCCCCGAGACGGATGGCACAGGCGGAAGGCGCAGGCGGATGTCTCTGAGATGGAAAGCTCAGACGGGTGGGCCCTCCGTCTTAATGCCTTTCCATCTTGGGGATATCCGCCTGTGCCATCCGTTTTGGCCTTCGCAGTCTCGAAGACGGACGTCCCCGAGACGGATGGCCCCGAGACGGATGACCCTGAGACGGATGACCCCGAGACGGATAGCCCTGAGACGGATGACCGTGAGACGGAGGTCCCCGAGACGGATGGCGCTGAGACGGATGTCGCCGAGACGGATGCCCCCGAGACGGAGGAAGGCCGAGACGGATGCCCCCGAGACGGATGGCGCCCAGACGGATGCCCCTGAGACGGATGGCGCCCAGACGGATGCCCCTGAGACGGAGGTCCCCGAGACGGAGGAAGACCGAGACGGAGGTCGGCGAGGCGGGAGGTGCGTTTGCTTTTGTTTGTTTGCTTTATTGAAAGATTGTGGAAGGCTTTCGTGGGTGTGACTGTGTCATTAGCTTTGAGTGGCGTGTTTATGTAGCGCAGCGATGTGTCAGTCTGGGTGATGATGGCTATGGCGTGTGTGGGTGTTGGTGGGTGGTTGGGTGAGTGTGTATGTGTGCGTGTAGAGGAGGGGATGGCAGAAAGAGCATGTCTACTCGTGGGATGCATGTTTGATTATATAATTGCATCCAGTCTCTTTCTCAAGTGATGATGAGTTATAAGGGATTTGTCGTTTGCTTGCTTCGGAAATAACGAGTGTTTAGTGGTTTGCCTCTGCTACCGTGTGACGGATGATCAAGTGTATTTGCTTGTGTTGAATTGCAGGCTGTCCCCGAGACGGATGTCGCCGAGACGGATGGCTCTGAGACGGATGACCCTGAGACGGAGGTCCCCGAGACGGATGGCGCTGAGACGGATGTCGCCGAGACGGATGGCCCTGAGACGGATGCCCCCGAGACGGAGGAAGGCCGAGACGGATGCCCCCGAGACGGATGGCGCCCAGACGGATGCCCCTGAGACGGAGGTCCCCGAGACGGAGGAAGACCGAGACGGAGGTCGCGGAGGCGGGAGGTGCGTTTGCTTTTGTTTGTTTGCTTTATTGAAAGATTGTGGAAGGCTTTAGTGGGTGTGACTGTGTCATTAGCTTTGAGTGGCGTGTTTATGTAGTGCAGCGATGTGTCAGTCTGGGTGATGATGGCAATGGTGTGTGTGGGTGTTGGTGGGTGGTTGGGCGAGTGTGTATGGGTGCGTGTAGAGGAGGGGATGGCAGAAAGAGCATGTCTTCTCGTGGGATGCATGTTTGATTATATAATTGCATCCAGTCTCTTTCTGAAGTGATGATGAGTTATAAGGGATTTGTCGTTTGCTTGCTTCGGAAATAACGAGTGTTTAGTGGTTTGCCACTGCTACCGTGTGACGGATGATCAAGTGTATTTGCTTGTGTTGAATTGCAGGCTGTCCCCGAGACGGAAGACCGAGAGGGATGTCCCCGAGACGGATGGCACAGGCGGAAGGCGCAGGCGGATGTCTCTGAGATGGAAAGCTAAGACGGGTGGGCCCTCCGTCTTCATGCCTTTCCATCTTGGGGATATCCGCCTGTGCCATCCGTTTTGGCCTTCGCAGTCTCGAAGACGGACGTCCCCGAGACGGATGGCCCCGAGACGGATGACCCTGAGACGGATGACCCCGAGACGGATGGCCCTGAGACGGATGTCGCCGAGACGGATGGCTCTGAGACGGATGACCGTGAGACGGAGGTCCCCGAGACGGATGGCGCTGAGACGGATGTCGCCGAGACGGATGCCCCCGAGACGGAGGAAGGCCGAGACGGATGCCCCCGAGACGGATGGCGCCCAGACGGATGCCCCTGAGACGGAGGTCCCCGAGACGGAGGAAGACCGAGACGGAGGTCGGCGAGGCGGGAGGTGCGTTTGCTTTTGTTTGTTTGCTTTATTGAAAGATTGTGGAAGGCTTTAGTGGGTGTGACTGTGTCATTAGCTTTGAGTGGCGTGTTTATGTAGTGCAGCGATGTGTCAGTCTGGGTGATGATGGCAATGGCGTGTGTGGGTGTTGGTGGGTGGTTGGGTGGGTGTGTATGGGTGCGTGTAGGGGAGGGGATGGCAGAAAGAGCATGTCTTCTCGTCACACCTTCTCAGAAGCAGCCATTTAGATTTCTGGGCCAGCTAGCTATAATTAGCGCAAGTCACGCCTGGCAGCTATTTAGCTCTGTGCCAGTGGGAGTCCGACTCTGTTGCCTGTGGCAGTGCCTGGCAGACAGTACACAGTGGGCGATGGGGTTACATGGTCATTCGTGTGTTTCAGTCTTCAGTGCAATTAAAGAAGTTACTAAGATATTTGTAGAAACTGCAGATGTCAAACATAGCACTTTTGACATGTTAGTGTAATTTGTTTGGAAGAAAAAACTACTATTAGTGGCGTCAAAAGGGGCATGCATGGTTGAATCTTTACTTACTATTACATTGATGTTTGTTTACCAGTAAGTACCAAACAGAGGTTTTTGCAGTCAAACTAAGACCAGCACTGTAAAGAACAACTACTACTAGACAGACATGCGAAGTGGTTTCAGAAAGTAAATTGATTTACCTTGGCTATGGTGGCCTGGTAATCCACAGCCTTCAGCACTGATAAGCCCAATTCAGCTACTCTACAGCACAGTTCCAGTCCCGGTATCAACAACAAGGAGGGGGCCCCGGGGCCATGGCACTCAGTTAGGAGGCTAACAGTACACCAACAAGTGTCAGAGGTTTCAGAGAAACATTAGGTGTTCGCTGTACTTTTCACACTGAGCCATGATGGGAAAGTACAGATTATACACGTGTATAATCACACCTGTCACACTACATTATACTCTCACAACTCATCTGTCCTGATGTGACCTTGTGTGGTTGTTAAAATATAATTACTAGCTCCAATCTTGCACAGACTGCAACAGAAAGGTTGTAGAAACACAGCATTCAGGCAAACAGTGGTGCATGTGAAGCTAAGCTTTCTTTGTAGGTGTGGTAGACAGGCGTTTTCTTAGAGTAGGTGAAATCTGTGTATGATGCTGTTTCATCAGAAATTTCAGCTGATCTCGTTCTTTCCTTATTCCCCATGTTCTTCGTTTTAGTGCGTTAATTGTTGCATGGAGTTGTTCTCCTCCTTGTTCCCCCATCAGAGACATTCCAAAGCCCCAAGTCTGGACCCAAGCAGAACAGTGATGTTCCAAAATGTGTTGCTTTGGTAGCGTGTTTTCTCCAGGGAAATTCCTGCGATAAAATTTCATGTAATCACTGATGGCTTTGTCAGTTTTTGGTATTGTCGTCTCTGCCACAGGCAGATCATGGGACAAGTTGTCAACTTTGCTGAAGAGCTCAAAGAGTTGCTCAAACTTTTGATGAATGATTTCTGCCTTGGTTAAAATGCTTTGATGTGACACAAGTTGGAGAGCTGTTTTTGGCACGCTGGAAGTAATGTCACCAAAAACCTGAGGTGTGAGGTATTTCTTGCAGTGATTGCCAACAAAGGAGCGTCCGTGATATGCTTTCCTGACAATCTTGTGTTTATTTAAAATGACATCCAGATTTGAAGCCACAGGGCCTGTCCCATTCTTCAGTTCACCAGCTGATTGTGATTTGTTTCTCTGTTCCCTCCTCAGTTTGGTGACATATTTTCCAAAGTGAGTATTTTTGTCTACAGGCTGTTTGGTCTGTGCCAGGCATGCTGCTACGTCTTTGTCTAATTCGTGGCACTCAGCCTCAAGCATATCATGATGTTTCTTAACTATGCCAAGTACTATGTGTAGGTATGGAGGACAGACATAACACAGAGGCAATTTAATGAGAGGATGACATTGTTGCATGCTGCTGCCTTTTTCTTGTTTTCTCCTCCTTTCAGAAATTGTCTGTAGTCTCTTCTCGTGCCTCGAAGTGTTCTTTCTTGTATTGCCGGTTGAGTTTCTGGGGCCTTTTGCATTTGACGTTTGGTGGTGTAGCACCACAGACATGGATGGGTGCCTGCAGCACCAGACAACCCAAATACTTTGCACTGAAAGTCGTAGTCACCGAATAAAAACACTTTTATGCATTTCCCCATCCACTTTAGTTTCTTCAGTTTGTACACTTGATGGCGATAGTGCCACAGAGCTCTCCGAAGATTTTCAGCAGTGTCTTTTCCGTTAAACATAGTTACCATGAACGTATTGTGTCTTGAGTTTGGCGATTTAACGTTTACAATCTGGAGACATAACTTGAAACTATCACCACCATGGTCACCACCAATTTTCACCCAAATCTGGTCCTCTGGTATTTTACCATCATGGAAATCCAACAGCTGTTGTTCACTGTACTTGTCCAGCAAGTCTGACACAAAACTGCACAAGTCCCTGACATACACAACGGGTGTCTCTTTGAGCGATTGCCCTGTAGCTGATGACTCATCTGTAAAAAACAATTGTCTGTCTTCAACCACGATACTGTCTTGTACAATATGTTCTTGTAATTCTTTTTGTTCAGAGCATTCACTTGCAAAGGTTATTCCTGATTTTCGCAGTATTTTCCTCTGCAATCTGTACTGCATTGTTGTAAGTCCACATAATGATTTCATTGCCAGTCCAGTTTTTCTGTTCACCACAACTTTTCTTTTGCAACCAGTGAGATGAAAAAGTTTGTCTTTTTTAGTTGCTGGCATCCTTTTGTACAGCTTTGCATACTGTTTTATTTCTGTTTCTTCATCACCTCCTGTCATTTGTCTGCAAACTTTCTCGACTACCTTTGCTCTTCGTTTTTTGAGTGGTGATTTTACATCAGCTGATTTTCTGGCTGTAGGCACTCTATGAAATATAATTGGCTGCCCTCCAGTTTTGCATTTCAGAATAGATCTGTCCTTGGAATTGTATAGTTTCCTTTTAGCTAACCATGTAAACAGTTTCTCCTCTTCTCTTGACAACTGGTCACTCTTTTTCTTAGCGAGACATTCTTCTATGGTTGCTGATTTGAATGTACAAAGGCTACATGAAGTTGTAGAACTAGCCACATTTGAAGCTGACACATTTTCACTGAGAGATATTTCCGCGGAAGTGTCAAGTTTTCTTCTTTTCTTCGGTGTCTCGAAAGTCTCTTGATATGCAAATGCATGCGCCTGAATATCAGGGTTGCTGGTGCAAATCCAGGTTGATGATGATCCTTTTTGTTCTAAGTGTACATCAGAAGTACTTGAAGCAGGTAACATTTCACAATGAGCTGGCACTGGCCTTTCTGTCGGTGATGGGTTGTAAACAGCGGATGATGACTGATCACCATGCAGCAGCAGTGGACTTGACTCACATGAAAATTGTGAACACTTTTGGTCTCCTAACCCCAAATCATTTGAAACTCCACTTGACCGCTGTGTCCTCTGAGGTGTGGAACACATGTTGGGTTGAAACTCAAGACTTTCTTGATGTGAAGGGTTTACATCATCCTGTACATTTCTTGCCTTTCTTCCCCTTTTAGCCTTTTTTGGCCTGCCACCCTTATTCTGTTCCTTGCAGTGAGAACACACTGAACAACTGTCCTCGTCAATATTTTCATCACATATTTGCCACAGGAATCTTGATGACGTTACTCTATCACTAAATGTTGTCAACAAGTGTTGTGGAACAGTTTGCTCCTTTGAATAATTGTGAAAATGACTGTAGCACTGTTCACAAATCTTCGTTGAGTGCGTCAAAGGATTGTCACTCTCAGTGTCAATGCCATAATAATACAAAATTTGTTCTCCGTAGTATTTACAGTCTTTAGCAGTTTCACGTCTGTCATTGTATTTTTTTGCCCTTTTACCACATACTCGACAGAGTTTATTTACATTTATCAGATGGCTTTCCAAAGTATGAACACCATTGTTATATTTCATACATTTTACTTCTGTGTCAATAAAACAACTGAAATAGAATTCAAAACACCACACAAGTATAGATCAAAAACACCGCTATGTGCAGTCACAGGTATCCACTCCACAAGAAAGCGTTGTGAGTCTGCCTGTGGGCAATGCCAAGTGGTAGGGATACTGGCACCAGGATCTCTTTTACAGCCCCTCCTGACCTGTCAGCTAATTATTCCCATGTTTGTCAGCATGCAATGTGAAGATCAGAGCCTGGAGAGTGCAGGGACCACTATACACCATCTGGGAAAACCTCTGGTCTTGATTTATGAGGTCTGATAATTCCCTCTAGTGAAATGGAAAGGAGGAAATTACTCTGGCACCATCATGTTTACAACCTAACAAAACATTAATTACTGCTGTCAGACTTGAGGAAGAGGTGCCAGGGGGAAGTCTGGCATCAGACTAAACAGGAGATAACATCCCAAATATAAGGAGGTGTGAAGAATGGTGTGAAATCTTTGTGAAAGTAAGGGAGTGGGGTTGAATCTTGAAGCTGCAGCCGCCATTTTGAAACCGTCTTGTAGCTAGGCAACGGGCCCCTAGAAAGCCCGCGCTGGCCTGGAACTGACCCCCAGCAGGGCTAATGAGGTCAAATCTGGCAGGTGGCAGGGAGCAACTAAAGAGTACACTCTGACTGTTGCGCTGAGAAGGTGTGTCGTGGGATGCATGTTTGGTTATATAATTGCATCCAGTCTCTTTCTGAAGTGATGATGAGTTATAAGGGATTTGTCGTTTGCTTGCTTCGGAAATAACGAGTGTTTAGTGGTTTGCCTCTGCTACCGTGTGACGGATGATCAAGTGTATTTGCTTGTGTTGAATTGCAGGCTGTCCCCGAGACGGAAGACCGAGAGGGATGTCCCCGAGACGGATAGCACAGGCGGAAGGCGCAGGCGGATGTCTCTGAGATGGAAAGCTAAGACGGGTGGGCCCTCCGTCTTAATGCCTTTCCATCTTGGGGATATCCGCCTGTGCCATCCGTTTTGGCCTTCGCAGTCTCGAAGACGGACGTCCCCGAGACGGATGACCCCGGGACGGATGACCCTGAGACGGATGACCCCGAGACGGATGGCCCTGAGACGGATGTCGCCGAGACGGATGGCTCTGAGACGGATGACCGTGAGACGGAGGTCCCCGAGACGGATGGCGCTGAGACGGATGTCGCCGAGACGGATGCCCCCGAGACGGAGGAAGGCCGAGACGGATGCCCCCGAGACGGATGGCGCCCAGACGGATGCCCCTGAGACGGAGGTCCCCGAGACGGAGGAAGACCGAGACGGAGGTCGGCGAGGCGGGAGGTGCGTTTGCTTTTGTTTGTTTGCTTTAGTGAAAGATTGTGGAAGGCTTTAGTGGGTGTGACTGTGTCATTAGCTTTGAGTGGCGTGTTTATGTAGTGCAGCGATGTGTCAGTCTGGGTGATGATGGCTATGGCGTGTGTGGGTGTTGGTGGGTGGTTGGGCGAGTGTGTATGGGTGCGTGTAGAGGAGGGGATGGCAGAAAGAGCATGTCTTCTCGTGGGATGCATGTTTGATCATATAATTGCATCCAGTCTCTTTCTGAAGTGATGATGAGTTATAAGGGATTTGTCGTTTGCTTGCTTCGGAAATAACGAGTGTTTAGTGGTTTGCCACTGCTACCGTGTGACGGATGATCAAGTGTCTTTGCTTGTGTTGAATTGCAGGCTGTCCCCGAGACGGATGTCGCCGAGACGGATGGCTCTGAGACGGATGACCCTGAGACGGAGGTCCCCGAGACGGATGGCGCTGAGACGGATGTCGCCGAGACGGATGGCCCTGAGACGGATGCCCCCGAGACGGAGGAAGGCCGGGACGGATGCCCCCGAGACGGATGGCGCCCAGACGGATGCCCCTGAGACGGAGGTCCCCGAGACGGAGGAAGACCGAGACGGAGGTCGGCGAGGCGGGAGGTGCGTTTGCTTTTGTTTGTTTGCTTTATTGAAAGATTGTGGAAGGCTTTAGTGGGACTGACTGTGTCATTAGCTTTGAGTGGCGTGTTTATGTAGTGCAGCGATGTGTCAGTCTGGGTGATGATGGCAATGGCGTGTGTGGGTGTTGGTGGGTGGTTGGGCGAGTGTGTATGGGTGCGTGTAGAGGAGGGGATGGCAGAAAGAGCATGTCTTCTCGTGGGATGCATGTTTGATTATATAATTGCATCCAGTCTCTTTCTGAAGTGATGATGAGTTATAAGGGATTTGTCGTTTGCTTGCTTCGGAAATAACGAGTGTTTAGTGGTTTGCCACTGCTACCGTGTGACGGATGATCAAGTGTATTTGCTTGTGTTGAATTGCAGGCTGTCCCCGAGACGGAAGACCGAGAGGGATGTCCCCGAGACGGATGGCACAGGCGGAAGGCGCAGGCGGATGTCTCTGAGATGGAAAGCTAAGACGGGTGGGCCCTCCATCTTCATGCCTTTCCATCTTGGGGATATCCGCCTGTGCCATCCGTTTTGGCCTTCGCAGTCTCGAAGACGGACGTCCCCGAGACGGATGGCCCCGAGACGGATGACCCTGAGACGGATGACCCCGAGACGGATGGCCCTGAGACGGATGTCGCCGAGACGGATGGCTCTGAGACGGATGACCCTGAGACGGAGGTCCCCGAGACGGATGGCGCTGAGACGGATGTCGCCGAGACGGATGCCCCCGAGGCGGAGGAAGGCCGAGACGGATGCCCCCGAGACGGATGGCGCCCAGACGGATGCCCCTGAGACGGAGGTCCCCGAGACGGAGGAAGACCGAGACGGAGGTCGGCGAGGCGGGAGGTGCGTTTGCTTTTGTTTGTTTGCTTTATTGAAAGATTGTGGAAGGCTTTCGTGGGTGTGACTGTGTCATTAGCTTTGAGTGGCGTGTTTATGTAGTGCAGCGATGTGTCAGTCTGGGTGATGATGGCAATGGCGTGTGTTGGTGGGTGGTTGGGCGAGTGTGTATGGGTGCGTGTAGAGGAGGGGATGGCAGAAAGAGCATGTCTTCTCGTGGGATGCATGTTTGATTATATAATTGCATCCAGTTTCTTTCTGAAGTGATGATGAGTTATAAGGGATTTGTCGTTTGCTTGCTTCGGAAATAACGAGTGTTTAGTGGTTTGCCACTGCTACCGTGTGACGGATGATCAAGTGTATTTGCTTGTGTTGAATTGCAGGCTGTCCCCGAGACGGAAGACCGAGAGGGATGTCCCCGAGACGGATGGCACAGGCGGAAGGCGCAGGCGGATGTCTCTGAGATGGAAAGCTAAGACGGGTGGGCCCTCCGTCTTCATGCCTTTCCATCTTGGGGATATCCGCCTGTGCCATCCGTTTTGGCCTTCGCAGTCTCGAAGACGGACGTCCCCGAGACGGATGGCCCCGAGACGGATGACCCTGAGACGGATGACCCCGAGACGGATGGCCCTGAGACGGATGTCGCCGAGACGGATGGCTCTGAGACGGATGATCCTGAGACGGAAGTCCCCGAGACGGATGGCGCTGAGACGGATGTCGCCGAGACGGATGCCCCCGAGACGGAGGAAGGCCGAGACGGATGCCCCCGAGACGGATGGCGCCCAGACGGATGCCCCTGAGACGGAGGTCCCCGAGATGGAGGAAGACCGAGACGGAGGTCGGCGAGGCGGGAGGTGCGTTTGCTTTTGTTTGTTTGCTTTATTGAAAGATTGTGGAAGGCTTTCGTGGGTGTGACTGTGTCATTAGCTTTGAGTGGCGTGTTTATGTAGTGCAGCGATGTGTCAGTCTGGGTGATGATGGCTATGGCGTGTGTGGGTGTTGGTGGGTGGTTGGGTGGGTGTGTATGGGTGCGTGTAGGGGAGGGGATGGCAGAAAGAGCATGTCTTCTCGTCACACCTTCTCAGAAGCAGCCATTTAGTTTTCTGGGCCAGCTAGCTATAATTAGCGCAAGGCACGCCAGGCAGCTATTTAGCTCTGTGCCAGTGGGAGTCCGACTCTGTTGCCTGTGGCAGTGCCTGGCAGACAGTACACAGTGGGCGATGGGGTTACATGGTCATTCGTGTGTTTCAGTCTTCAGTGCAATTAAAGAAGTTACTAAGACATTTGTAGAAACTGTAAACTTTTGATGAATGATTTCTGCCTTGGTTAAAATGCTTTGATGTGACACAAGTTGGAGAGCTGTTTTTGGCACGCTGGAAGTAATGTCACCAAAAACCTGTGGTGTGAGGTATTTCTTGCAGTGATTGCCAACAAAGGAGCGTCCGTGATATGCTTTCCTGACAATCTTGTGTTCATTTAAAATGACATCCAGATTTGAAGCCACAGGGCCTGTCCCATTCTTCAGTTCACCAGCTGATTGTGATTTGTTTCTCTGTTCCCTCCTCAGTTTGGTGACATATTTTCCAAAGTGAGTATTTTTGTCTACAGGCTGTTTGGTCTGTGCCAGGCATGCTGCTACGTCTTTGTCTAATTCGTGGCACTCAGCCTCAAGCATATCATGATGTTTCTTAACTATGCCAAGTACTATGTGTAGGTATGGAGGACAGACATAACACAGAGGCAATTTAATGAGAGGATGACATTGTTGCATGCTGCTGCCTTTTTCTTGTTTTCTCCTCCTTTCAGAAATTGTCTGTAGTCTCTTCTCATGCCTCGAAGTGTTCTTTCTTGTATTGCCGGTTGAGTTTCTGGGGCCTTTTGCATTTGACGTTTGGTGGTGTAGCACCACAGACATGGATGGGTGCCTGCAGCACCAGACAACCCAAATACTTTGCACTGAAAGTCGTAGTCACCGAATAAAAACACTTTTATGCATTTCCCCATCCACTTTAGTTTCTTCAGTTTGTACACTTGATGGCGATAGTGCCACAGAGCTCTCCGAAGATTTTCAGCAGTGTCTTTTCCGTTAAACATAGTTACCATGAACGTATTGTGTCTTGAGTTTGGCGATTTAACGTTTACAATCTGGAGACATAACTTGAAACTATCACCACCATGGTCACCACCAATTTTCACCCAAATCTGGTCCTCTGGTATTTTACCATCATGGAAATCCAACAGCTGTTGTTCACTGTTCTTGTCCAGCAAGTCTGACACAAAACTGCACAAGTCCCTGACATACACAACGGGTGTCTCTTTGAGCGATTGCCCTGTAGCTGATGACTCATCTGTAAAAAACAATTGTCTGTCTTCAACCACGATACTGTCTTGTACAATATGTTCTTGTAATTCTTTTTGTTCAGAGCATTCACTTGCAAAGGTTATTCCTGATTTTCGCAGTATTTTCCTCTGCAATCTGTACTGCATTGTTGTAAGTCCACATAATGATTTCATTGCCAGTCCAGTTTTTCTGTTCACCACAACTTTTCTTTTGCAACCAGTGAGATGAAAAAGTTTGTCTTTTTTAGTTGCTGGCATCCTTTTGTACAGCTTTGCATACTGTTTTATTTCTGTTTCTTCATCACCTCCTGTCATTTGTCTGCAAACTTTCTCGACTACCTTTGCTCTTCGTTTTTTGAGTGGTGATTTTACATCAGCTGATTTTCTGGCTGTAGGCACTCTATGAAATATAATTGGCTGCCCTCCAGTTTTGCATTTCAGAATAGATCTGTCCTTGGAATTGTATAGTTTCCTTTTAGCTAACCATGTAAACAGTTTCTCCTCTTCTCTTGACAACTGGTCACTCTTTTTCTTAGCGAGACATTCTTCTATGGTTGCTGATTTGAATGTACAAAGGCTACATGAAGTTGTAGAACTAGCCACATTTGAAGCTGACACATTTTCACTGAGAGATATTTCCGCGGAAGTGTCAAGTTTTCTTCTTTTCTTCGGTGTCTCGAAAGTCTCTTGATATGCAAATGCATGCGCCTGAATATCAGGGTTGCTGGTGCAAATCCAGGTTGATGATGATCCTTTTTGTTCTAAGTGTACATCAGAAGTACTTGAAGCAGGTAACATTTCACAATGAGCTGGCACTGGCCTTTCTGTCGGTGATGGGTTGTAAACAGCGGATGATGACTGATCACCATGCAGCAGCAGTGGACTTGACTCACATGAAAATTGTGAACACTTTTGGTCTCCTAACCCCAAATCATTTGAAACTCCACTTGACCGCTGTGTCCTCTGAGGTGTGGAACACATGTTGGGTTGAAACTCAAGACTTTCTTGATGTGAAGGGTTTACATCATCCTGTACATTTCTTGCCTTTCTTCCCCTTTTAGCCTTTTTTGGCCTGCCACCCTTATTCTGTTCCTTGCAGTGAGAACACACTGAACAACTGTCCTCGTCAATATTTTCATCACATATTTGCCACAGGAATCTTGATGACGTTACTCTATCACTAAATGTTGTCAACAAGTGTTGTGGAACAGTTTGCTCCTTTGAATAATTGTGAAAATGACTGTAGCACTGTTCACAAATCTTCGTTGAGTGCGTCAAAGGATTGTCACTCTCAGTGTCAATGCCATAATAATACAAAATTTGTTCTCCGTAGTATTTACAGTCTTTAGCAGTTTCACGTCTGTCATTGTATTTTTTTGCCCTTTTACCACATACTCGACAGAGTTTATTTACATTTATCAGATGGCTTTCCAAAGTATGAACACCATTGTTATATTTCATACATTTTACTTCTGTGTCAATAAAACAACTGAAATAGAATTCAAAACACCACACAAGTATAGATCAAAAACACCGCTATGTGCAGTCACAGGTATCCACTCCACAAGAAAGCGTTGTGAGTCTGCCTGTGGGCAATGCCAAGTGGTAGGGATACTGGCACCAGGATCTCTTTTACAGCCCCTCCTGACCTGTCAGCTAATTATTCCCATGTTTGTCAGCATGCAATGTGAAGATCAGAGCCTGGAGAGTGCAGGGACCACTATACACCATCTGGGAAAACCTCTGGTCTTGATTTATGAGGTCTGATAATTCCCTCTAGTGAAATGGAAAGGAGGAAATTACTCTGGCACCATCATGTTTACAACCTAACAAAACATTAATTACTGCTGTCAGACTTGAGGAAGAGGTGCCAGGGGGAAGTCTGGCATCAGACTAAACAGGAGATAACATCCCAAATATAAGGAGGTGTGAAGAATGGTGTGAAATCTTTGTGAAAGTAAGGGAGTGGGGTTGAATCTTGAAGCTGCAGCCGCCATTTTGAAACCGTCTTGTAGCTAGGCAACGGGCCCCTAGAAAGCCCGCGCTGGCCTGGAACTGACCCCCAGCAGGGCTAATGAGGTCAAATCTGGCAGGTGGCAGGGAGCAACTAAAGAGTACACTCTGACTGTTGCGCTGAGAAGGTGTGTCGTGGGATGCATGTTTGGTTATATAATTGCATCCAGTCTCTTTCTGAAGTGATGATGAGTTATAAGGGATTTGTCGTTTGCTTGCTTCGGAAATAACGAGTGTTTAGTGGTTTGCCACTGCTACCGTGTGACGGATGATCAAGTGTATTTGCTTGTGTTGAATTGCAGGCTGTCCCCGAGACGGAAGACCGAGAGGGATGTCCCCGAGACGGATGGCACAGGCGGAAGGCGCAGGCGGATGTCTCTGAGATGGAAAGCTCAGACGGGTGGGCCCTCCGTCTTTCCATCTTGGGGATATCCGCCTGTGCCATCCGTTTTGGCCTTCGCAGTCTCGAAGACGGACGTCCCCGAGACGGATGGCCCCGAGACGGATGACCCTGAGACGGATGACCCCGAGACGGATAGCCCTGAGACGGATGTCGCCGAGACGGATGGCTCTGAGACGGATGTCCGTGAGACGGAGGTCCCCGAGACGGATGGCGCTGAGACGGATGTCGCCGAGACGGATGCCCCCGAGACGGAGGAAGGCCGAGACGGATGCCCCCGAGACGGATGGCGCCCAGACGGATGCCCCTGAGACGGAGGTCCCCGAGACGGAGGAAGACCGAGACGGAGGTCGGCGAGGCGGGAGGTGCGTTTGCTTTTGTTTGTTTGCTTTATTGAAAGATTGTGGAAGGCTTACGTGGGTGTGACTGTGTCATTAGCTTTGAGTGGCGTGTTTATGTAACGCAGCGATGTGTCAGTCTGGGTGATGATGGCTATGGCGTGTGTGGGTGTTGGTGGGTGGTTGGGTGAGTGTGTATGTGTGCGTGTAGAGGAGGGGATGGCAGAAAGAGCATGTCTTCTCGTGGGATGCATGTTTGATTATATAATTGCATCCAGTCTCTTTCTCAAGTGATGATGAGTTATAAGGGATTTGTCGTTTGCTTGCTTCGGAAATAACGAGTGTTTAGTGGTTTGCCTCTGCTACCGTGTGACGGATGATCAAGTGTATTTGCTTGTGTTGAATTGCAGGCTGTCCCCGAGACGGATGTCGCCGAGACGGATGGCTCTGAGACGGATGACCCTGAGACGGAGGTCCCCGAGACGGATGGCGCTGAGACGGATGTCGCCGAGACGGATGGCCCTGAGACGGATGCCCCCGAGACGGAGGAAGGCCGAGACGGATGCCCCCGAGACGGATGGCGCCCAGACGGATGCCCCTGAGACGGAGGTCCCCGAGACGGAGGAAGACCGAGACGGAGGTCGCGGAGGCGGGAGGTGCGTTTGCTTTTGTTTGTTTGCTTTATTGAAAGATTGTGGAAGGCTTTAGTGGGTGTGACTGTGTCATTAGCTTTGAGTGGCGTGTTTATGTAGTGCAGCGATGTGTCAGTCTGGGTGATGATGGCTATGGCGTGTGTGGGTGTTGGTGGGTGGTTGGGCGAGTGTGTATGGGTGCGTGTAGAGGAGGGGATGGCAGAAAGAGCATGTCTTCTCGTGGGATGCATGTTTGATCATATAATTGCATCCAGTCTCTTTCTGAAGTGATGATGAGTTATAAGGGATTTGTCGTTTGCTTGCTTCGGAAATAACGAGTGTTTAGTGGTTTGCCACTGCTACCGTGTGACGGGTGATCAAGTGTCTTTGCTTGTGTTGAATTGCAGGCTGTCCCCGAGACGGATGTCGCCGAGACGGATGGCTCTGAGACGGATGACCCTGAGACGGAGGTCCCCGAGACGGATGGCGCTGAGACGGATGTCGCCGAGACGGATGGCCCTGAGACGGATGCCCCCGAGACGGAGGAAGGCCGAGACGGATGCCCCCGAGACGGATGGCGCCCAGACGGATGCCCCTGAGACGGAGGTCCCCGAGACGGAGGAAGACCGAGACGGAGGTCGGCGAGGCGGGAGGTGCGTTTGCTTTTGTTTGTTTGCTTTATTGAAAGATTGTGGAAGGCTTTAGTGGGACTGACTGTGTCATTAGCTTTGAGTGGCGTGTTTATGTAGTGCAGCGATGTGTCAGTCTGGGTGATGATGGCAATGGCGTGTGTGGGTGTTGGTGGGTGGTTGGGCGAGTGTGTATGGGTGCGTGTAGAGGAGGGGATGGCAGAAAGAGCATGTCTTCTCGTGGGATGCATGTTTGATTATATAATTGCATCCAGTCTCTTTCTGAAGTGATGATGAGTTATAAGGGATTTGTCGTTTGCTTGCTTCGGAAATAACGAGTGTTTAGTGGTTTGCCACTGCTACCGTGTGACGGATGATCAAGTGTATTTGCTTGTGTTGAATTGCAGGCTGTCCCCGAGACGGAAGACCGAGAGGGATGTCCCCGAGACGGATGGCACAGGCGGAAGGCGCAGGCGGATGTCTCTGAGATGGAAAGCTAAGACGGGTGGGCCCTCCATCTTCATGCCTTTCCATCTTGGGGATATCCGCCTGTGCCATCCGTTTTGGCCTTCGCAGTCTCGAAGACGGACGTCCCCGAGACGGATGGCCCCGAGACGGATGACCCTGAGACGGATGACCCCGAGACGGATGGCCCTGAGACGGATGTCGCCGAGACGGATGGCTCTGAGACGGATGACCCTGAGACGGAGGTCCCCGAGACGGATGGCGCTGAGACGGATGTCGCCGAGACGGATGCCCCCGAGACGGAGGAAGGCCGAGACGGATGCCCCCGAGACGGATGGCGCCCAGACGGATGCCCCTGAGACGAAGGTCCCCGAGACGGAGGAAGACCGAGACGGAGGTCGGCGAGGCGGGAGGTGCGTTTGCTTTTGTTTGTTTGCTTTATTGAAAGATTGTGGAAGGCTTTCGTGGGTGTGACTGTGTCATTAGCTTTGAGTGGCGTGTTTATGTAGTGCAGCGATGTGTCAGTCTGGGTGATGATGGCAATGGCGTGTGTTGGTGGGTGGTTGGGCGAGTGTGTATGGGTGCGTGTAGAGGAGGGGATGGCAGAAAGAGCATGTCTTCTCGTGGGATGCATGTTTGATTATATAATTGCATCCAGTCTCTTTCTGAAGTGATGATGAGTTATAAGGGATTTGTCGTTTGCTTGCTTCGGAAATAACGAGTGTTTAGTGGTTTGCCACTGCTACCGTGTGACGGATGATCAAGTGTATTTGCTTGTGTTGAATTGCAGGCTGTCCCCGAGACGGAAGACCGAGAGGGATGTCCCCGAGACGGATGGCACAGGCGGAAGGCGCAGGCGGATGTCTCTGAGATGGAAAGCTAAGACGGGTGGGCCCTCCGTCTTCATGCCTTTCCATCTTGGGGATATCCGCCTGTGCCATCCGTTTTGGCCTTCGCAGTCTCGAAGACGGACGTCCCCGAGACGGATGGCCCCGAGACGGATGACCCTGAGACGGATGACCCCGAGACGGATGGCCCTGAGACGGATGTCGCCGAGACGGATGGCTCTGAGACGGATGATCCTGAGACGGAAGTCCCCGAGACGGATGGCGCTGAGACGGATGTCGCCGAGACGGATGCCCCCGAGACGGAGGAAGGCCGAGACGGATGCCCCCGAGACGGATGGCGCCCAGACGGATGCCCCTGAGACGGAGGTCCCCGAGACGGAGGAAGACCGAGACGGAGGTCGGCGAGGCGGGAGGTGCGTTTGCTTTTGTTTGTTTGCTTTATTGAAAGATTGTGGAAGGCTTTCGTGGGTGTGACTGTGTCATTAGCTTTGAGTGGCGTGTTTATGTAGTGCAGCGATGTGTCAGTCTGGGTGATGATGGCTATGGCGTGTGTGGGTGTTGGTGGGTGGTTGGGTGGGTGTGTATGGGTGCGTGTAGGGGAGGGGATGGCAGAAAGAGCATGTCTTCTCGTCACACCTTCTCAGAAGCAGCCATTTAGTTTTCTGGGCCAGCTAGCTATAATTAGCGCAAGGCACGCCAGGCAGCTATTTAGCTCTGTGCCAGTGGGAGTCCGACTCTGTTGCCTGTGGCAGTGCCTGGCAGACAGTACACAGTGGGCGATGGGGTTACATGGTCATTCGTGTGTTTCAGTCTTCAGTGCAATTAAAGAAGTTACTAAGATATTTGTAGAAACTGTAAACTTTTGATGAATGATTTCTGCCTTGGTTAAAATGCTTTGATGTGACACAAGTTGGAGAGCTGTTTTTGGCACGCTGGAAGTAATGTCACCAAAAACCTGAGGTGTGAGGTATTTCTTGCAGTGATTGCCAACAAAGGAGCGTCCGTGATATGCTTTCCTGACAATCTTGTGTTCATTTAAAATGACATCCAGATTTGAAGCCACAGGGCCTGTCCCATTCTTCAGTTCACCAGCTGATTGTGATTTGTTTCTCTGTTCCCTCCTCAGTTTGGTGACATATTTTCCAAAGTGAGTATTTTTGTCTACAGGCTGTTTGGTCTGTGCCAGGCATGCTGCTACGTCTTTGTCTAATTCGTGGCACTCAGCCTCAAGCATATCATGATGTTTCTTAACTATGCCAAGTACTATGTGTAGGTATGGAGGACAGACATAACACAGAGGCAATTTAATGAGAGGATGACATTGTTGCATGCTGCTGCCTTTTTCTTGTTTTCTCCTCCTTTCAGAAATTGTCTGTAGTCTCTTCTCATGCCTCGAAGTGTTCTTTCTTGTATTGCCGGTTGAGTTTCTGGGGCCTTTTGCATTTGACGTTTGGTGGTGTAGCACCACAGACATGGATGGGTGCCTGCAGCACCAGACAACCCAAATACTTTGCACTGAAAGTCGTAGTCACCGAATAAAAACACTTTTATGCATTTCCCCATCCACTTTAGTTTCTTCAGTTTGTACACTTGATGGCGATAGTGCCACAGAGCTCTCCGAAGATTTTCAGCAGTGTCTTTTCCGTTAAACATAGTTACCATGAACGTATTGTGTCTTGAGTTTGGCGATTTAACGTTTACAATCTGGAGACATAACTTGAAACTATCACCACCATGGTCACCACCAATTTTCACCCAAATCTGGTCCTCTGGTATTTTACCATCATGGAAATCCAACAGCTGTTGTTCACTGTACTTGTCCAGCAAGTCAGACACAAAACTGCACAAGTCCCTGACATACACAACGGGTGTCTCTTTGAGCGATTGCCCTGTAGCTGATGACTCATCTGTAAAAAACAATTGTCTGTCTTCAACCACGATACTGTCTTGTACAATATGTTCTTGTAATTCTTTTTGTTCAGAGCATTCACTTGCAAAGGTTATTCCTGATTTTCGCAGTATTTTCCTCTGCAATCTGTACTGCATTGTTGTAAGTCCACATAATGATTTCATTGCCAGTCCAGTTTTTCTGTTCACCACAACTTTTCTTTTGCAACCAGTGAGATGAAAAAGTTTGTCTTTTTTAGTTGCTGGCATCCTTTTGTACAGCTTTGCATACTGTTTTATTTCTGTTTCTTCATCACCTCCTGTCATTTGTCTGCAAACTTTCTCGACTACCTTTGCTCTTCGTTTTTTGAGTGGTGATTTTACATCAGCTGATTTTCTGGCTGTAGGCACTCTATGAAATATAATTGGCTGCCCTCCAGTTTTGCATTTCAGAATAGATCTGTCCTTGGAATTGTATAGTTTCCTTTTAGCTAACCATGTAAACAGTTTCTCCTCTTCTCTTGACAACTGGTCACTCTTTTTCTTAGCGAGACATTCTTCTATGGTTGCTGATTTGAATGTACAAAGGCTACATGAAGTTGTAGAACTAGCCACATTTGAAGCTGACACATTTTCACTGAGAGATATTTCCGCGGAAGTGTCAAGTTTTCTTCTTTTCTTCGGTGTCTCGAAAGTCTCTTGATATGCAAATGCATGCGCCTGAATATCAGGGTTGCTGGTGCAAATCCAGGTTGATGATGATCCTTTTTGTTCTAAGTGTACATCAGAAGTACTTGAAGCAGGTAACATTTCACAATGAGCTGGCACTGGCCTTTCTGTCGGTGATGTGTTGTAAACAGCGGATGATGACTGATCACCATGCAGCAGCAGTGGACTTGACTCACATGAAAATTGTGAACACTTTTGGTCTCCTAACCCCAAATCATTTGAAACTCCACTTGACCGCTGTGTCCTCTGAGGTGTGGAACACATGTTGGGTTGAAACTCAAGACTTTCTTGATGTGAAGGGTTTACATCATCCTGTACATTTCTTGCCTTTCTTCCCCTTTTAGCCTTTTTTGGCCTGCCACCCTTATTCTGTTCCTTGCAGTGAGAACACACTGAACAACTGTCCTCGTCAATATTTTCATCACATATTTGCCACAGGAATCTTGATGACGTTACTCTATCACTAAATGTTGTCAACAAGTGTTGTGGAACAGTTTGCTCCTTTGAATAATTGTGAAAATGACTGTAGCACTGTTCACAAATCTTCGTTGAGTGCGTCAAAGGATTGTCACTCTCAGTGTCAATGCCATAATAATACAAAATTTGTTCTCCGTAGTATTTACAGTCTTTAGCAGTTTCACGTCTGTCATTGTATTTTTTTGCCCTTTTACCACATACTCGACAGAGTTTATTTACATTTATCAGATGGCTTTCCAAAGTATGAACACCATTGTTATATTTCATACATTTTACTTCTGTGTCAATAAAACAACTGAAATAGAATTCAAAACACCACACAAGTATAGATCAAAAACACCGCTATGTGCAGTCACAGGTATCCACTCCACAAGAAAGCGTTGTGAGTCTGCCTGTGGGCAATGCCAAGTGGTAGGGATACTGGCACCAGGATCTCTTTTACAGCCCCTCCTGACCTGTCAGCTAATTATTCCCATGTTTGTCAGCATGCAATGTGAAGATCAGAGCCTGGAGAGTGCAGGGACCACTATACACCATCTGGGAAAACCTCTGGTCTTGATTTATGAGGTCTGATAATTCCCTCTAGTGAAATGGAAAGGAGGAAATTACTCTGGCACCATCATGTTTACAACCTAACAAAACATTAATTACTGCTGTCAGACTTGAGGAAGAGGTGCCAGGGGGAAGTCTGGCATCAGACTAAACAGGAGATAACATCCCAAATATAAGGAGGTGTGAAGAATGGTGTGAAATCTTTGTGAAAGTAAGGGAGTGGGGTTGAATCTTGAAGCTGCAGCCGCCATTTTGAAACCGTCTTGTAGCTAGGCAACGGGCCCCTAGAAAGCCCGCGCTGGCCTGGAACTGACCCCCAGCAGGGCTAATGAGGTCAAATCTGGCAGGTGGCAGGGAGCAACTAAAGAGTACACTCTGACTGTTGCGCTGAGAAGGTGTGTCGTGGGATGCATGTTTGGTTATATAATTGCATCCAGTCTCTTTCTGAAGTGATGATGAGTTATAAGGGATTTGTCGTTTGCTTGCTTCGGAAATAACGAGTGTTTAGTGGTTTGCCACTGCTACCGTGTGACGGATGATCAAGTGTATTTGCTTGTGTTGAATTGCAGGCTGTCCCCGAGACGGAAGACCGAGAGGGATGTCCCCGAGACGGATGGCACAGGCGGAAGGCGCAGGCGGATGTCTCTGAGATGGAAAGCTCAGACGGGTGGGCCCTCCGTCTTAATGCCTTTCCATCTTGGGGATATCCGCCTGTGCCATCCGTTTTGGCCTTCGCAGTCTCGAAGACGGACGTCCCCGAGACGGATGGCCCCGAGACGGATGACCCTGAGACGGATGACCCCGAGACGGATAGCCCTGAGACGGATGTCGCCGAGACGGATGGCTCTGAGACGGATGACCGTGAGACGGAGGTCCCCGAGACGGATGGCGCTGAGACGGATGTCGCCGAGACGGATGCCCCCGAGACGGAGGAAGGCCGAGACGGATGCCCCCGAGACGGATGGCGCCCAGACGGATGCCCCTGAGACGGAGGTCCCCGAGACGGAGGAAGACCGATACGGAGGTCGGCGAGGCGGGAGGTGCGTTTGCTTTTGTTTGTTTGCTTTATTGAAAGATTGTGGAAGGCTTTCGTGGGTGTGACTGTGTCATTAGCTTTGAGTGGCGTGTTTATGTAGTGCAGCGATGTGTCAGTCTGGGTGATGATGGCTATGGCGTGTGTGGGTGTTGGTGGGTGGTTGGGCGAGTGTGTATGGGTGCGTGTAGAGGAGGGGATGGCAGAAAGAGCATGTCTTCTCGTGGGATGCATGTTTGATTATATAATTGCATCCAGTCTCTTTCTGAAGTGATGATGAGTTATAAGGGATTTGTCGTTTGCTTGCTTCGGAAATAACGAGTGTTTAGTGGTTTGCCTCTGCTACCGTGTGATGGATGATCAAGTGTATTTGCTTGTGTTGAATTGCAGGCTGTCCCCGAGACGGATGTCGCCGAGACGGATGGCTCTGAGACGGATGACCATGAGACGGAGGTCCCCGAGACGGATGGCGCTGAGACGGATGTCGCCGAGACGGATGGCCCTGAGACGGATGCCCCCGAGACGGAGGAAGGCCGAGACGGATGCCCCCGAGACGGATGGCGCCCAGACGGATGCCCCTGAGACGGAGGTCCCCGAGACGGAGGAAGACCGATACGGAGGTCGGCGAGGCGGGAGGTGCGTTTGCTTTTGTTTGTTTGCTTTATTGAAAGATTGTGGAAGGCTTTCGTGGGTGTGACTGTGTCATTAGCTTTGAGTGGCGTGTTTATGTAGTGCAGCGATGTGTCAGTCTGGGTGATGATGGCTATGGCGTGTGTGGGTGTTGGTGGGTGGTTGGGCGAGTGTGTATGGGTGCGTGTAGAGGAGGGGATGGCAGAAAGAGCATGTCTTCTCGTGGGATGCATGTTTGATTATATAATTGCATCCAGTCTCTTTCTGAAGTGATGATGAGTTATAAGGGATTTGTCGTTTGCTTGCTTCGGAAATAACGAGTGTTTAGTGGTTTGCCTCTGCTACCGTGTGATGGATGATCAAGTGTATTTGCTTGTGTTGAATTGCAGGCTGTCCCCGAGACGGATGTCGCCGAGACGGATGGCTCTGAGACGGATGACCCTGAGACGGAGGTCCCCGAGACGGATGGCGCTGAGACGGATGTCGCCGAGACGGATGGCCCTGAGACGGATGCCCCCGAGACGGAGGAAGGCCGAGACGGATGCCCCCGAGACGGATGGCGCCCAGACGGATGCCCCTGAGACGGAGGTCCCCGAGACGGAGGAAGACCGAGACGGAGGTCGGCGAGGCGGGAGGTGCGTTTGCTTTTGTTTGTTTGCTTTATTGAAAGATTGTGGAAGGCTTTAGTGGGACTGACTGTGTCATTAGCTTTGAGTGGCGTGTTTATGTAGTGCAGCGATGTGTCAGTCTGGGTGATGATGGCAATGGCGTGTGTGGGTGTTGGTGGGTGGTTGGGCGAGCGTGTATGGGTGCGTGTAGAGGAGGGGATGGCAGAAAGAGCATGTCTTCTCGTGGGATGCATGTTTGATTATATAATTGCATCCAGTCTCTTTCTGAAGTGATGATGAGTTATAAGGGATTTGTCGTTTGCTTGCTTCGGAAATAACGAGTGTTTAGTGGTTTGCCACTGCTACCGTGTGACGGATGATCAAGTGTATTTGCTTGTGTTGAATTGCAGGCTGTCCCCGAGACGGAAGACCGAGAGGGATGTCCCCGAGACGGATGGCACAGGCGGAAGGCGCAGGCGGATGTCTCTGAGATGGAAAGCTAAGACGGGTGGGCCCTCCGTCTTCATGCCTTTCCATCTTGGGGATATCCGCCTGTGCCATCCGTTTTGGCCTTCGCAGTCTCGAAGACGGACGTCCCCGAGACGGATGGCCCCGAGACGGATGACCCTGAGACGGATGACCCCGAGACGGATGGCCCTGAGACAGATGTCGCCGAGACGGATGGCTCTGAGACGGATGACCGTGAGACGGAGGTCCCCGAGACGGATGGCGCTGAGACGGATGTCGCCGAGACGGATGCCCCCGAGACGGAGGAAGGCCGAGACAGATGCCCCCGAGACGGATGGCGCCCAGACGGATGCCCCTGAGACGGAGGTCCCCGAGACGGAGGAAGACCGAGACGGAGGTCGGCGAGGCGGGAGGTGCGTTTGCTTTTGTTTGTTTGCTTTATTGAAAGATTGTGGAAGGCTTTCGTGGGTGTGACTGTGTCATTAGCTTTGAGTGGCGTGTTTATGTAGTGCAGCGATGTGTCAGTCTGGGTGATGATGGCTATGGCGTGTGTGGGTGTTGGTGGGTGGTTGGGCGAGTGTGTGTGGGTGCGTGTAGAGGAGGGGATGGCAGAAAGAGCATGTCTTCTCGTAGGATGCATGTTTGATCATATAATTGCATCCAGTCTCTTTCTGAAGTGATGATGATTTATAAGGGATTTGTCGTTTGCTTGCTTCGGAAATAACGAGTGTTTAGTGGTTTGCCACTGCTACCGTGTGACGGATGATCAAGTGTATTTGCTTGTGTTGAATTGCAGGCTGTCCCCGAGACGGATGTCGCCGAGACGGATGGCTCTGAGACGGATGACCCTGAGACGGAGGTCCCCGATACGGATGGCGCTGAGACGGATGTCGCCGAGACGGATGGCCCTGAGACGGATGCCCCCGAGACGGAGGAAGTCCGAGACGGATGCCCCCGAGACGGATGGCGCCCAGACGGATGCCCCTGAGACGGAGGTCCCCGAGACGGAGGAAGATCGAGACGGAGGTCGCCGAGGCGGGAGGTGCGTTTGCTTTTGTTTGTTTGCTTTACTGAAAGATTGTGGAAGGCTTTAGTGGGTGTGACTGTGTCATTAGCTTTGAATTGCGTGTTTATGTAGTGCAGCGATGTGTCAGTCTGGGTGATGATGGCAATGGCGTGTGTTGGAGTTGGTGGGTGGTTGGGCGAGTGTGTATGGGTGCGTGTAGAGGAGGGGATGGCAGAAAGAGCATGTCTTCTCGTGGGATGCATGTTTGATTATATAATTGCATCCAGTCTCTTTATGAAGTGATGATGAGTTATAAGGGATTTGTCGTTTGCTTGCTTCGGAAATAACGAGTGTTTAGCGGTTTGCCTCTGCTACCGTGTGACGGATGATCAAGTGTATTTGCTTGTGTTGAATTGCAGGCTGTCCCCGAGACGGAAGACCGAGAGGGATGTCCCCGAGACGGATAGCACAGGCGGAAGGCGCAGGCGGATGTCTCTGAGATAGAAAGCTGAGACGGGTGGGCCCTCCGTCTTAATGCCTTTCCATCTTGGGGATATCCGCCTGTGCCATCCGTTTTGGCCTTCGCAGTCTCGAAGACGGACGTCCCCGAGACGGATGGCCCCGAGACGGATGACCCTGAGACGGATGACCCCGAGACGGATGGCCCTGAGACGGATGTCGCCGAGACGGATGGCTCTGAGACGGATGACCCTGAGACGGAGGTCCCCGAGACGGATGTCGCCGAGACGGATGGCTCTGAGACGGATGACCCTGAGACGGAGGTCCCCGAGACTGATGGCGCTGAGACGGATGTCGCCGAGACGGATGGCCCTGAGACGGATGCCCCCGAGACGGAGGAAGGCCGAGACGGATGTCCCCGAGACGGATGGCGCCCAGACGGATGCCCCTGAGACGGAGGTCCCCGAGACGGAGGAAGACCGAGACGGAGGTCGGCGAGGCGGGAGGTGCGTTTGCTTTTGTTTGTTTGCTTTATTGAAAGATTGTGGAAGGCTTTAGTGGGTGTTACTGTGTCATTAGCTTTGAGTGGCGTGTTTATGTAGTGCAGCGATGTGTCAGTCTGGGTGATGATGGCAATGGCGTGTGTGGGTGTTGGTGGGTGGTTGGGTGGGTGTGTATGGGTGCGTGTAGGGGAGGGGATGGCAGAAAGAGCATGTCTTCTCGTCACACCTTCTCAGAAGCAGCCATTTAGATTTCTGGGCCAGCTAGCTATAATTAGCGCAAGTCACGCCTGGCAGCTATTTAGCTCTGTGCCAGTGGGAGTCCGACTCTGTTGCCTGTGGCAGTGCCTGGCAGACAGTACACAGTGGGCGATGGGGTTACATGGTCATTCGTGTGTTTCAGTCTTCAGTGCAATTAAAGAAGTTACTAAGATATTTGTAGAAACTGCAGATGTCAAACATAGCACTTTTGACATGTTAGTGTAATTTGTTTGGAAGAAAAAACTACTATTAGTGGCGTCAAAAGGGGCATGCATGGTTGAATCTTTACTTACTATTACATTGATGTTTGTTTACCAGTAAGTACCAAACAGAGGTTTTTGCAGTCAAACTAAGACCAGCACTGTAAAGAACAACTACTACTAGACAGACATGCGAAGTGGTTTCAGAAAGTAAATTGATTTACCTTGGCTATGGTGGCCTGGTAATCCACAGCCTTCAGCACTGATAAGCCCAATTCAGCTACTCTACAGCACAGTTCCAGTCCCGGTATCAACAACAAGGAGGGGGCCCCGGGGCCATGGCACTCAGTTAGGAGGCTAACAGTACACCAACAAGTGTCAGAGGTTTCAGAGAAACATTAGGTGTTCGCTGTACTTTTCACACTGAGCCATGATGGGAAAGTACAGATTATACACGTGTATAATCACACCTGTCACACTACATTATACTCTCACAACTCATCTGTCCTGATGTGACCTTGTGTGGTTGTTAAAATATAATTACTAGCTCCAATCTTGCACAGACTGCAACAGAAAGGTTGTAGAAACACAGCATTCAGGCAAACAGTGGTGCATGTGAAGCTAAGCTTTCTTTGTAGGTGTGGTAGACAGGCGTTTTCTTAGAGTAGGTGAAATCTGTGTATGATGCTGTTTCATCAGAAATTTCAGCTGATCTCGTTCTTTCCTTATTCCCCATGTTCTTCGTTTTAGTGCGTTAATTGTTGCATGGAGTTGTTCTCCTCCTTGTTCCCCCATCAGAGACATTCCAAAGCCCCAAGTCTGGACCCAAGCAGAACAGTGATGTTCCAAAATGTGTTGCTTTGGTAGCGTGTTTTCTCCAGGGAAATTCCTGCGATAAAATTTCATGTAATCACTGATGGCTTTGTCAGTTTTTGGTATTGTCGTCTCTGCCACAGGCAGATCATGGGACAAGTTGTCAACTTTGCTGAAGAGCTCAAAGAGTTGCTCAAACTTTTGATGAATGATTTCTGCCTTGGTTAAAATGCTTTGATGTGACACAAGTTGGAGAGCTGTTTTTGGCACGCTGGAAGTAATGTCACCAAAAACCTGAGGTGTGAGGTATTTCTTGCAGTGATTGCCAACAAAGGAGCGTCCGTGATATGCTTTCCTGACAATCTTGTGTTTATTTAAAATGACATCCAGATTTGAAGCCACAGGGCCTGTCCCATTCTTCAGTTCACCAGCTGATTGTGATTTGTTTCTCTGTTCCCTCCTCAGTTTGGTGACATATTTTCCAAAGTGAGTATTTTTGTCTACAGGCTGTTTGGTCTGTGCCAGGCATGCTGCTACGTCTTTGTCTAATTCGTGGCACTCAGCCTCAAGCATATCATGATGTTTCTTAACTATGCCAAGTACTATGTGTAGGTATGGAGGACAGACATAACACAGAGGCAATTTAATGAGAGGATGACATTGTTGCATGCTGCTGCCTTTTTCTTGTTTTCTCCTCCTTTCAGAAATTGTCTGTAGTCTCTTCTCATGCCTCGAAGTGTTCTTTCTTGTATTGCCGGTTGAGTTTCTGGGGCCTTTTGCATTTGACGTTTGGTGGTGTAGCACCACAGACATGGATGGGTGCCTGCAGCACCAGACAACCCAAATACTTTGCACTGAAAGTCGTAGTCACCGAATAAAAACACTTTTATGCATTTCCCCATCCACTTTAGTTTCTTCAGTTTGTACACTTGATGGCGATAGTGCCACAGAGCTCTCCGAAGATTTTCAGCAGTGTCTTTTCCGTTAAACATAGTTACCATGAACGTATTGTGTCTTGAGTTTGGCGATTTAACGTTTACAATCTGGAGACATAACTTGAAACTATCACCACCATGGTCACCACCAATTTTCACCCAAATCTGGTCCTCTGGTATTTTACCATCATGGAAATCCAACAGCTGTTGTTCACTGTTCTTGTCCAGCAAGTCTGACACAAAACTGCACAAGTCCCTGACATACACAACGGGTGTCTCTTTGAGCGATTGCCCTGTAGCTGATGACTCATCTGTAAAAAACAATTGTCTGTCTTCAACCACGATACTGTCTTGTACAATATGTTCTTGTAATTCTTTTTGTTCAGAGCATTCACTTGCAAAGGTTATTCCTGATTTTCGCAGTATTTTCCTCTGCAATCTGTACTGCATTGTTGTAAGTCCACATAATGATTTCATTGCCAGTCCAGTTTTTCTGTTCACCACAACTTTTCTTTTGCAACCAGTGAGATGAAAAAGTTTGTCTTTTTTAGTTGCTGGCATCCTTTTGTACAGCTTTGCATACTGTTTTATTTCTGTTTCTTCATCACCTCCTGTCATTTGTCTGCAAACTTTCTCGACTACCTTTGCTCTTCGTTTTTTGAGTGGTGATTTTACATCAGCTGATTTTCTGGCTGTAGGCACTCTATGAAATATAATTGGCTGCCCTCCAGTTTTGCATTTCAGAATAGATCTGTCCTTGGAATTGTATAGTTTCCTTTTAGCTAACCATGTAAACAGTTTCTCCTCTTCTCTTGACAACTGGTCACTCTTTTTCTTAGCGAGACATTCTTCTATGGTTGCTGATTTGAATGTACAAAGGCTACATGAAGTTGTAGAACTAGCCACATTTGAAGCTGACACATTTTCACTGAGAGATATTTCCGCGGAAGTGTCAAGTTTTCTTCTTTTCTTCGGTGTCTCGAAAGTCTCTTGATATGCAAATGCATGCGCCTGAATATCAGGGTTGCTGGTGCAAATCCAGGTTGATGATGATCCTTTTTGTTCTAAGTGTACATCAGAAGTACTTGAAGCAGGTAACATTTCACAATGAGCTGGCACTGGCCTTTCTGTCGGTGATGGGTTGTAAACAGCGGATGATGACTGATCACCATGCAGCAGCAGTGGACTTGACTCACATGAAAATTGTGAACACTTTTGGTCTCCTAACCCCAAATCATTTGAAACTCCACTTGACCGCTGTGTCCTCTGAGGTGTGGAACACATGTTGGGTTGAAACTCAAGACTTTCTTGATGTGAAGGGTTTACATCATCCTGTACATTTCTTGCCTTTCTTCCCCTTTTAGCCTTTTTTGGCCTGCCACCCTTATTCTGTTCCTTGCAGTGAGAACACACTGAACAACTGTCCTCGTCAATATTTTCATCACATATTTGCCACAGGAATCTTGATGACGTTACTCTATCACTAAATGTTGTCAACAAGTGTTGTGGAACAGTTTGCTCCTTTGAATAATTGTGAAAATGACTGTAGCACTGTTCACAAATCTTCGTTGAGTGCGTCAAAGGATTGTCACTCTCAGTGTCAATGCCATAATAATACAAAATTTGTTCTCCGTAGTATTTACAGTCTTTAGCAGTTTCACGTCTGTCATTGTATTTTTTTGCCCTTTTACCACATACTCGACAGAGTTTATTTACATTTATCAGATGGCTTTCCAAAGTATGAACACCATTGTTATATTTCATACATTTTACTTCTGTGTCAATAAAACAACTGAAATAGAATTCAAAACACCACACAAGTATAGATCAAAAACACCGCTATGTGCAGTCACAGGTATCCACTCCACAAGAAAGCGTTGTGAGTCTGCCTGTGGGCAATGCCAAGTGGTAGGGATACTGGCACCAGGATCTCTTTTACAGCCCCTCCTGACCTGTCAGCTAATTATTCCCATGTTTGTCAGCATGCAATGTGAAGATCAGAGCCTGGAGAGTGCAGGGACCACTATACACCATCTGGGAAAACCTCTGGTCTTGATTTATGAGGTCTGATAATTCCCTCTAGTGAAATGGAAAGGAGGAAATTACTCTGGCACCATCATGTTTACAACCTAACAAAACATTAATTACTGCTGTCAGACTTGAGGAAGAGGTGCCAGGGGGAAGTCTGGCATCAGACTAAACAGGAGATAACATCCCAAATATAAGGAGGTGTGAAGAATGGTGTGAAATCTTTGTGAAAGTAAGGGAGTGGGGTTGAATCTTGAAGCTGCAGCCGCCATTTTGAAACCGTCTTGTAGCTAGGCAACGGGCCCCTAGAAAGCCCGCGCTGGCTTGGAACTGACCCCCAGCAGGGCTAATGAGGTCAAATCTGGCAGGTGGCAGGGAGCAACTAAAGAGTACACTCTGACTGTTGCGCTGAGAAGGTGTGTCGTGGGATGCATGTTTGGTTATATAATTGCATCCAGTCTCTTTCTGAAGTGATGATGAGTTATAAGGGATTTGTCGTTTGCTTGCTTCGGAAATAACGAGTGTTTAGTGGTTTGCCTCTGCTACCGTGTGACGGATGATCAAGTGTATTTGCTTGTGTTGAATTGCAGGCTGTCCCCGAGACGGAAGACCGAGAGGGATGTCCCCGAGACGGATGGCACAGGCGGAAGGCGCAGGCGGATGTCTCTGAGATGGAAAGCTAAGACGGGTGGGCCCTCCGTCTTAATGCCTTTCCATCTTGGGGATATCCGCCTGTGCCATCCGTTTTGGCCTTCGCAGTCTCGAAGACGGACGTCCCCGAGACGGATGACCCCGAGACGGATGACCCTGAGACGGATGACCCCGAGACGGATAGCACTGAGACGGATGTCGCCGAGACGGATGGCTCTGAGACGGATGACCGTGAGACGGAGGTCCCCGAGACGGATGGCGCTGAGACGGATGTCGCCGAGACGGATGCCCCCGAGACGGAGGAAGGCCGAGACGGATGCCCCCGAGACGGATGGCGCCCAGACGGATGCCCCTGAGACGGAGGTCCCCGAGACGGAGGAAGACCGAGACGGAGGTCGGCGAGGCGGGAGGTGCGTTTGCTTTTGTTTGTTTGCTTTATTGAAAGATTGTGGAAGGCTTTCGTGGGTGTGACTGTGTCATTAGCTTTGAATGGCGTGTTTATGTAGCGCAGCGATGTGTCAGTCTGGGTGATGATGGCTATGGCGTGTGTGGGTGTTGGTGGGTGGTTGGGTGAGTGTGTATGTGTGCGTGTAGAGGAGGGGATGGCAGAAAGAGCATGTCTTCTCGTGGGATGCATGTTTGATTATATAATTGCATCCAGTCTCTTTCTCAAGTGATGATGAGTTATAAGGGATTTGTCGTTTGCTTGCTTCGGAAATAACGAGTGTTTAGTGGTTTGCCTCTGCTACCGTGTGACGGATGATCAAGTGTATTTGCTTGTGTTGAATTGCAGGCTGTCCCCGAGACGGATGTCGCCGAGACGGATGGCTCTGAGACGGATGACCCTGAGACGGAGGTCCCCGAGACGGATGGCGCTGAGACGGATGTCGCCGAGACGGATGGCCCTGAGACGGATGCCCCCGAGACGGAGGAAGGCCGAGACGGATGCCCCCGAGACGGATGGCGCCCAGACGGATGCCCCTGAGACGGAGGTCCCCGAGACGGAGGAAGACCGAGACGGAGGTCGCGGAGGCGGGAGGTGCGTTTGCTTTTGTTTGTTTGCTTTATTGAAAGATTGTGGAAGGCTTTCGTGGGTGTGACTGTGTCATTAGCTTTGAATGGCGTGTTTATGTAGCGCAGCGATGTGTCAGTCTGGGTGATGATGGCTATGGCGTGTGTGGGTGTTGGTGGGTGGTTGGGTGAGTGTGTATGGGTGCGTGTAGAGGAGGGGATGGCAGAAAGAGCATGTCTTCTCGTGGGATGCATGTTTGATTATATAATTGCATCCAGTCTCTTTCTGAAGTGATGATGAGTTATAAGGGATTTGTCGTTTGCTTGCTTCGGAAATAACGAGTGTTTAGTGGTTTGCCACTGCTACCGTGTGACGGATGATCAAGTGTATTTGCTTGTGTTGAATTGCAGGCTGTCCCCGAGACGGAAGACCGAGAGGGATGTCCCCGAGACGGATGGCACAGGCGGAAGGCGCAGGCGGATGTCTCTGAGATGGAAAGCTAAGACGGGTGGGCCCTCCGTCTTCATGCCTTTCCATCTTGGGGATATCCGCCTGTGCCATCCGTTTTGGCCTTCGCAGTCTCGAAGACGGACGTCCCCGAGACGGATGGCCCCGAGACGGATGACCCTGAGACGGATGACCCCGAGACGGATGGCCCTGAGACGGATGTCGCCGAGACGGATGGCTCTGAGACGGATGACCCTGAGACGGAGGTCCCCGAGACGGATGGCGCTGAGACGGATGTCGCCGAGACGGATGCCCCCGAGACGGAGGAAGGCCGAGACGGATGCCCCCGAGACGGATGGCGCCCAGACGGATGCCCCTGAGACGGAGGTCCCCGAGACGGAGGAAGACCGAGACGGAGGTCGGCGAGGCGGGAGGTGCGTTTGCTTTTGTTTGTTTGCTTTATTGAAAGATTGTGGAAGGCTTTAGTGGGTGTTACTGTGTCATTAGCTTTGAGTGGCGTGTTTATGTAGTGCAGCGATGTGTCAGTCTGGGTGATGATGGCAATGGCGTGTGTGGGTGTTGGTGGATGGTTGGGTGGGTGTGTATGGGTGCGTGTAGGGGAGGGGATGGCAGAAAGAGCATGTCTTCTCGTCACACCTTCTCAGAAGCAGCCATTTAGATTTCTGGGCCAGCTAGCTATAATTAGCGCAAGTCACGCCAGGCAGCTATTTAGCTCTGTGCCAGTGGGAGTCCGACTCTGTTGCCTGTGGCAGTGCCTGGCAGACAGTACACAGTGGGCGATGGGGTTACATGGTCATTCGTGTGTTTCAGTCTTCAGTGCAATTAAAGAAGTTACTAAGATATTTGTAGAAACTGCAGATGTCAAACATAGCACTTTTGACATGTTAGTGTAATTTGTTTGGAAGAAAAAACTACTATTAGTGGCGTCAAAAGGGGCATGCATGGTTGAATCTTTACTTACTATTACATTGATGTTTGTTTACCAGTAAGTACCAAACAGAGGTTTTTGCAGTCAAACTAAGACCAGCACTGTAAAGAACAACTACTACTAGACAGACATGCGAAGTGGTTTCAGAAAGTAAATTGATTTACCTTGGCTATGGTGGCCTGGTAATCCACAGCCTTCAGCACTGATAAGCCCAATTCAGCTACTCTACAGCACAGTTCCAGTCCCGGTATCAACAACAAGGAGGGGGCCCCGGGGCCATGGCACTCAGTTAGGAGGCTAACAGTACACCAACAAGTGTCAGAGGTTTCAGAGAAACATTAGGTGTTCGCTGTACTTTTCACACTGAGCCATGATGGGAAAGTACAGATTATACACGTGTATAATCACACCTGTCACACTACATTATACTCTCACAACTCATCTGTCCTGATGTGACCTTGTGTGGTTGTTAAAATATAATTACTAGCTCCAATCTTGCACAGACTGCAACAGAAAGGTTGTAGAAACACAGCATTCAGGCAAACAGTGGTGCATGTGAAGCTAAGCTTTCTTTGTAGGTGTGGTAGACAGGCGTTTTCTTCGAGTAGGTGAAATCTGTGTATGATGCTGTTTCATCAGAAATTTCAGCTGATCTCGTTCTTTCCTTATTCCCCATGTTCTTCGTTTTAGTGCGTTAATTGTTGCATGGAGTTGTTCTCCTCCTTGTTCCCCCATCAGAGACATTCCAAAGCCCCAAGTCTGGACCCAAGCAGAACAGTGATGTTCCAAAATGTGTTGCTTTGGTAGCGTGTTTTCTCCAGGGAAATTCCTGCGATAAAATTTCATGTAATCACTGATGGCTTTGTCAGTTTTTGGTATTGTCGTCTCTGCCACAGGCAGATCATGGGACAAGTTGTCAACTTTGCTGAAGAGCTCAAAGAGTTGCTCAAACTTTTGATGAATGATTTCTGCCTTGGTTAAAATGCTTTGATGTGACACAAGTTGGAGAGCTGTTTTTGGCACGCTGGAAGTAATGTCACCAAAAACCTGAGGTGTGAGGTATTTCTTGCAGTGATTGCCAACAAAGGAGCGTCCGTGATATGCTTTCCTGACAATCTTGTGTTTATTTAAAATGACATCCAGATTTGAAGCCACAGGGCCTGTCCCATTCTTCAGTTCACCAGCTGATTGTGATTTGTTTCTCTGTTCCCTCCTCAGTTTGGTGACATATTTTCCAAAGTGAGTATTTTTGTCTACAGGCTGTTTGGTCTGTGCCAGGCATGCTGCTACGTCTTTGTCTAATTCGTGGCACTCAGCCTCAAGCATATCATGATGTTTCTTAACTATGCCAAGTACTATGTGTAGGTATGGAGGACAGACATAACACAGAGGCAATTTAATGAGAGGATGACATTGTTGCATGCTGCTGCCTTTTTCTTGTTTTCTCCTCCTTTCAGAAATTGTCTGTAGTCTCTTCTCATGCCTCGAAGTGTTCTTTCTTGTATTGCCGGTTGAGTTTCTGGGGCCTTTTGCATTTGACGTTTGGTGGTGTAGCACCACAGACATGGATGGGTGCCTGCAGCACCAGACAACCCAAATACTTTGCACTGAAAGTCGTAGTCACCGAATAAAAACACTTTTATGCATTTCCCCATCCACTTTAGTTTCTTCAGTTTGTACACTTGATGGCGATAGTGCCACAGAGCTCTCCGAAGATTTTCAGCAGTGTCTTTTCCGTTAAACATAGTTACCATGAACGTATTGTGTCTTGAGTTTGGCGATTTAACGTTTACAATCTGGAGACATAACTTGAAACTATCACCACCATGGTCACCACCAATTTTCACCCAAATCTGGTCCTCTGGTATTTTACCATCATGGAAATCCAACAGCTGTTGTTCACTGTTCTTGTCCAGCAAGTCTGACACAAAACTGCACAAGTCCCTGACATACACAACGGGTGTCTCTTTGAGCGATTGCCCTGTAGCTGATGACTCATCTGTAAAAAACAATTGTCTGTCTTCAACCACGATACTGTCTTGTACAATATGTTCTTGTAATTCTTTTTGTTCAGAGCATTCACTTGCAAAGGTTATTCCTGATTTTCGCAGTATTTTCCTCTGCAATCTGTACTGCATTGTTGTAAGTCCACATAATGATTTCATTGCCAGTCCAGTTTTTCTGTTCACCACAACTTTTCTTTTGCAACCAGTGAGATGAAAAAGTTTGTCTTTTTTAGTTGCTGGCATCCTTTTGTACAGCTTTGCATACTGTTTTATTTCTGTTTCTTCATCACCTCCTGTCATTTGTCTGCAAACTTTCTCGACTACCTTTGCTCTTCGTTTTTTGAGTGGTGATTTTACATCAGCTGATTTTCTGGCTGTAGGCACTCTATGAAATATAATTGGCTGCCCTCCAGTTTTGCATTTCAGAATAGATCTGTCCTTGGAATTGTATAGTTTCCTTTTAGCTAACCATGTAAACAGTTTCTCCTCTTCTCTTGACAACTGGTCACTCTTTTTCTTAGCGAGACATTCTTCTATGGTTGCTGATTTGAATGTACAAAGGCTACATGAAGTTGTAGAACTAGCCACATTTGAAGCTGACACATTTTCACTGAGAGATATTTCCGCGGAAGTGTCAAGTTTTCTTCTTTTCTTCGGTGTCTCGAAAGTCTCTTGATATGCAAATGCATGCGCCTGAATATCAGGGTTGCTGGTGCAAATCCAGGTTGATGATGATCCTTTTTGTTCTAAGTGTACATCAGAAGTACTTGAAGCAGGTAACATTTCACAATGAGCTGGCACTGGCCTTTCTGTCGGTGATGGGTTGTAAACAGCGGATGATGACTGATCACCATGCAGCAGCAGTGGACTTGACTCACATGAAAATTGTGAACACTTTTGGTCTCCTAACCCCAAATCATTTGAAACTCCACTTGACCGCTGTGTCCTCTGAGGTGTGGAACACATGTTGGGTTGAAACTCAAGACTTTCTTGATGTGAAGGGTTTACATCATCCTGTACATTTCTTGCCTTTCTTCCCCTTTTAGCCTTTTTTGGCCTGCCACCCTTATTCTGTTCCTTGCAGTGAGAACACACTGAACAACTGTCCTCGTCAATATTTTCATCACATATTTGCCACAGGAATCTTGATGACGTTACTCTATCACTAAATGTTGTCAACAAGTGTTGTGGAACAGTTTGCTCCTTTGAATAATTGTGAAAATGACTGTAGCACTGTTCACAAATCTTCGTTGAGTGCGTCAAAGGATTGTCACTCTCAGTGTCAATGCCATAATAATACAAAATTTGTTCTCCGTAGTATTTACAGTCTTTAGCAGTTTCACGTCTGTCATTGTATTTTTTTGCCCTTTTACCACATACTCGACAGAGTTTATTTACATTTATCAGATGGCTTTCCAAAGTATGAACACCATTGTTATATTTCATACATTTTACTTCTGTGTCAATAAAACAACTGAAATAGAATTCAAAACACCACACAAGTATAGATCAAAAACACCGCTATGTGCAGTCACAGGTATCCACTCCACAAGAAAGCGTTGTGAGTCTGCCTGTGGGCAATGCCAAGTGGTAGGGATACTGGCAGCAGGATCTCTTTTACAGCCCCTCCTGACCTGTCAGCTAATTATTCCCATGTTTGTCAGCATGCAATGTGAAGATCAGAGCCTGGAGAGTGCAGGGACCACTATACACCATCTGGGAAAACCTCTGGTCTTGATTTATGAGGTCTGATAATTCCCTCTAGTGAAATGGAAAAGAGGAAATTACTCTGGCACCATCATGTTTACAACCTAACAAAACATTAATTACTGCTGTCAGACTTGAGGAAGAGGTGCCAGGGGGAAGTCTGGCATCAGACTAAACAGGAGATAACATCCCAAATATAAGGAGGTGTGAAGAATGGTGTGAAATCTTTGTGAAAGTAAGGGAGTGGGGTTGAATCTTGAAGCTGCAGCCGCCATTTTGAAACCGTCTTGTAGCTAGGCAACGGGCCCCTAGAAAGCCCGCGCTGGCCTGGAACTGACCCCCAGCAGGGCTAATGAGGTCAAATCTGGCAGGTGGCAGGGAGCAACTAAAGAGTACACTCTGACTGTTGCGCTGAGAAGGTGTGTCGTGGGATGCATGTTTGGTTATATAATTGCATCCAGTCTCTTTCTGAAGTGATGATGAGTTATAAGGGATTTGTCGTTTGCTTGCTTCGGAAATAACGAGTGTTTAGTGGTTTGCCACTGCTACCGTGTGACGGATGATCAAGTGTCTTTGCTTGTGTTGAATTGCAGGCTGTCCCCGAGACGGATGTCGCCGAGACGGATGGCTCTGAGACGGATGACCCTGAGACGGAGGTCCCCGAGACGGATGGCGCTGAGACGGATGTCGCCGAGACGGATGGCCCTGAGACGGATGCCCCCGAGACGGAGGAAGGCCGAGACGGATGCCCCCGAGACGGATGGCGCCCAGACGGATGCCCCTGAGACGGAGGTCCCCGACACGGAGGAAGACCGAGACGGAGGTCGCGGAGGCGGGAGGTGCGTTTGCTTTTGTTTGTTTGCTTTATTGAAAGATTGTGGAAGGCTTTAGTGGGTGTGACTGTGTCATTAGCTTTGAGTGGCGTGTTTATGTAGTGCAGCGATGTGTCAGTCTGGGTGATGATGGCTATGGCGTGTGTGGGTGTTGGTGGGTGGTTGGGCGAGTGTGTGTGGGTGCGTGTAGAGGAGGGGATGGCAGAAAGAGCATGTCTTCTCGTAGGATGCATGTTTGATCATATAATTGCATCCAGTCTCTTTCTGAAGTGATGATGAGTTATAAGGGATTTGTCGTTTGCTTGCTTCGGAAATAACGAGTGTTTAGTGGTTTGCCACTGCTACCGTGTGACGGATGATCAAGTGTATTTGCTTGTGTTGAATTGCAGGCTGTCCCCGAGACGGATGTCGCCGAGACGGATGGCTCTGAGACGGATGACCCTGAGACGGAGGTCCCCGAGACGGATGGCGCTGAGACGGATGTCGCCGAGACGGATGGCCCTGAGACGGATGCCCCCGAGACGGAGGAAGGCCGAGACGGATGCCCCCGAGACGGATGGCGCCCAGACGGATGCCCCTGAGACGGAGGTCCCCGAGACGGAGGAAGACCGAGACGGAGGTCGCGGAGGCGGGAGGTGCGTTTGCTTTTGTTTGTTTGCTTTATTGAAAGATTGTGGAAGGCTTTAGTGGGTGTGACTGTGTCATTAGCTTTGAGTGGCGTGTTTATGTAGTGCAGCGATGTGTCAGTCTGGGTGATGATGGCAATGGCGTGTGTGGGTGTTGGTGGGTGGTTGGGCGAGTGTGTATGGGTGCGTGTAGAGGAGGGGATGGCAGAAAGAGCATGTCTTCTCGTGGGATGCATGTTTGATTATATAATTGCATCCAGTCTCTTTCTGAAGTGATGATGAGTTATAAGGGATTTGTCGTTTGCTTGCTTCGGAAATAACGAGTGTTTAGTGGTTTGCCACTGCTACCGTGTGACGGATGATCAAGTGTATTTGCTTGTGTTGAATTGCAGGCTGTCCCCGAGACGGAAGACCGAGAGGGATGTCCCCGAGACGGATGGCACAGGCGGAAGGCGCAGGCGGATGTCTCTGAGATGGAAAGCTAAGACGGGTGGGCCCTCCGTCTTCATGCCTTTCCATCTTGGGGATATCCGCCTGTGCCATCCGTTTTGGCCTTCGCAGTCTCGAAGACGGACGTCCCCGAGACGGATGGCCCCGAGACGGATGACCCTGAGACGGATGACCCCGAGACGGATAGCCCTGAGACGGATGTCGCCGAGACGGATGGCTCTGAGACGGATGACCGTGAGACGGAGGTCCCCGAGACGGATGGCGCTGAGACGGATGTCGCCGAGACGGATGCCCCCGAGACGGAGGAAGGCCGAGACGGATGCCCCCGAGACGGATGGCGCCCAGACGGATGCCCCTGAGACGGAGGTCCCCGAGACGGAGGAAGACCGAGACGGAGGTCGGCGAGGCGGGAGGTGCGTTTGCTTTTGTTTGTTTGCTTTATTGAAAGATTGTGGAAGGCTTTCGTGGGTGTGACTGTGTCATTAGCTTTGAGTGGCGTGTTTATGTAGTGCAGCGATGTGTCAGTCTGGGTGATGATGGCTATGGCGTGTGTGGGTGTTGGTGGGTGGTTGGGCGAGTGTGTGTGGGTGCGTGTAGAGGAGGGGATGGCAGAAAGAGCATGTCTTCTTGTAGGATGCATGTTTGATCATATAATTGCATCCAGTCTCTTTCTGAAGTGATGATGAGTTATAAGGGATTTGTCGTTTGCTTGCTTCGGAAATAACGAGTGTTTAGTGGTTTGCCACTGCTACCGTGTGACGGATGATCAAGTGTATTTGCTTGTGTTGAATTGCAGGCTGTCCCCGAGACGGATGTCGCCGAGACGGATGGCTCTGAGACGGATGACCCTGAGACGGAGGTCCCCGAGACGGATGGCGCTGAGACGGATGTCGCCGAGACGGATGGCCCTGAGACGGATGCCCCCGAGACGGAGGAAGGCCGAGACGGATGCCCCCGAGACGGATGGCGCCCAGACGGATGCCCCTGAGACGGAGGTCCCCGAGACGGAGGAAGACCGAGACGGAGGTCGCGGAGGCTGGAGGTGCGTTTGCTTTTGTTTGTTTGCTTTATTGAAAGATTGTGGAAGGCTTTAGTGGGTGTGACTGTGTCATTAGCTTTGAGTGGCGTGTTTATGTAGTGCAGCGATGTGTCAGTCTGGGTGATGATGGCAATGGCGTGTGTGGGTGTTGGTGGGTGGTTGGGCGAGTGTGTATGGGTGCGTGTAGAGGAGGGGATGGCAGAAAGAGCATGTCTTCTCGTGGGATGCATGTTTGATTATATAATTGCATCCAGTCTCTTTCTGAAGTGATGATGAGTTATAAGGGATTTGTCGTTTGCTTGCTTCGGAAATAACGAGTGTTTAGTGGTTTGCCACTGCTACCGTGTGACGGATGATCAAGTGTATTTGCTTGTGTTGAATTGCAGGCTGTCCCCGAGACGGAAGACCGAGAGGGATGTCCCCGAGACGGATGGCACAGGCGGAAGGCGCAGGCGGATGTCTCTGAGATGGAAAGCTAAGACGGGTGGGCCCTCCATCTTCATGCCTTTCCATCTTGGGGATATCCGCCTGTGCCATCCGTTTTGGCCTTCGCAGTCTCGAAGACGGACGTCCGCGAGACGGATGATCCCGAGACGGATGACCCTGAGACGGATGACCCCGAGACGGATGGCCCTGAGACGGATGTCGCCGAGACGGATGGCTCTGAGACGGATGACCCTGAGACGGAGGTCCCCGAGACGGATGGCGCTGAGACGGATGTCGCCGAGACGGATGCCCCCGAGACGGAGGAAGGCCGAGACGGATGCCCCCGAGACGGATGGCGCCCAGACGGATGCCCCTGAGACGGAGGTCCCCGAGACGGAGGAAGACCGAGACGGAGGTCGGCGAGGCGGGAGGTGCGTTTGCTTTTGTTTGTTTGCTTTATTGAAAGATTGTGGAAGGCTTTCGTGGGTGTGACTGTGTCATTAGCTTTGAGTGGCGTGTTTATGTAGTGCAGCGATGTGTCAGTCTGGGTGATGATGGCAATGGCGTGTGTTGGTGGGTGGTTGGGCGAGTGTGTATGGGTGCGTGTAGAGGAGGGGATGGCAGAAAGAGCATGTCTTCTCGTGGGATGCATGTTTGATTATATAATTGCATCCAGTCTCTTTCTGAAGTGATGATGAGTTATAAGGGATTTGTCGTTTGCTTGCTTCGGAAATAACGAGTGTTTAGTGGTTTGCCACTGCTACCGTGTGACGGATGATCAAGTGTATTTGCTTGTGTTGAATTGCAGGCTGTCCCCGAGACGGAAGACCGAGAGGGATGTCCCCGAGACGGATGGCACAGGCGGAAGGCGCAGGCGGATGTCTCTGAGATGGAAAGCTAAGACGGGTGGGCCCTCCGTCTTCATGCCTTTCCATCTTGGGGATATCCGCCTGTGCCATCCGTTTTGGCCTTCGCAGTCTCGAAGACGGACGTCCCCGAGACGGATGGCCCCGAGACGGATGACCCTGAGACGGATGACCCCGAGACGGATGGCCCTGAGACGGATGTCGCCGAGACGGATGGCTCTGAGACGGATGATCCTGAGACGTAAGTCCCCGAGACGGATGGCGCTGAGACGGATGTCGCCGAGACGGATGCCCCCGAGACGGAGGAAGGCCGAGACGGATGCCCCCGAGACGGATGGCGCCCAGACGGATGCCCCTGAGACGGAGGTCCCCGAGACGGAGGAAGACCGAGACGGAGGTCGGCGAGGCGGGAGGTGCGTTTGCTTTTGTTTGTTTGCTTTATTGAAAGATTGTGGAAGGCTTTCGTGGGTGTGACTGTGTCATTAGCTTTGAGTGGCGTGTTTATGTAGTGCAGCGATGTGTCAGTCTGGGTGATGATGGCTATGGCGTGTGTGGGTGTTGGTGGGTGGTTGGGTGGGTGTGTATGGGTGCGTGTAGGGGAGGGGATGGCAGAAAGAGCATGTCTTCTCGTCACACCTTCTCAGAAGCAGCCATTTAGTTTTCTGGGCCAGCTAGCTATAATTAGCGCAAGGCACGCCAGGCAGCTACTTAGCTCTGTGCCAGTGGGAGTCCGACTCTGTTGCCTGTGGCAGTGCCTGGCAGACAGTACACAGTGGGCGATGGGGTTACATGGTCATTCGTGTGTTTCAGTCTTCAGTGCAATTAAAGAAGTTACTAAGATATTTGTAGAAACTGTAAACTTTTGATGAATGATTTCTGCCTTGGTTAAAATGCTTTGATGTGACACAAGTTGGAGAGCTGTTTTTGGCACGCTGGAAGTAATGTCACCAAAAACCTGAGGTGTGAGGTATCTCTTGCAGTGATTGCCAACAAAGGAGCGTCCGTGATATGCTTTCCTGACAATCTTGTGTTCATTTAAAATGACATCCAGATTTGAAGCCACAGGGCCTGTCCCATTCTTCAGTTCACCAGCTGATTGTGATTTGTTT